>CAUHTR010001267.1:0-83601 GCA_959609185.1 Schmidtea polychroa
GATTTACGACTCTCCATCCATTTTTTCAAATTCTATGTCGATATTTATTCCTTCGGGTAAAATCTCTAATAGATAACTTTTTTATTTCTTTCATAAATTCTTTCAATACCAATCTTTGATGGTGTAGATGAGGATTTTAGTTCAAATCCAAATAATACCATACATTTTCTCAATCTGGCCAAAAGCATTTCCTCATACTCAATACAATATAAAGTTACATCTGTAAAGAATCTTACAAACAAATCTTCATCATTTCTTCACTAATATTTTCAAACATTTTTAATATTTTTGTTAGAATTGCATAAAACAACAACCTATTCTTACAGTATAAAAACAAATTGTAACATATAACATTTTTTGTGGTTATGTAAATTACCGTTGGATAGAAAATCAAAAATAAAACCAAATGAATTCATATTTTTATTAAAATTCTCAATGATGACCACAAGTTTAAAAAGAATATTTTCGAACTGAATTTCTGATTTTGGAACGATAAGTGTGCTAAACAGATCCATGGTTATGAAAGGAACGAACTGTGCAATAAATTCTTTATCAATGAATTTATGAAGAATTATTATTCATATCTCAAAATTATGTCTCAATCTTGCACGTTTCTTTATCATTTGAACCGATTTTATTTCCATTATTGCTTTTGATCTACATCCGCCAATCATGATCACCTCTAAAATATTACATTAATTTATTGGCAAACGATTGACATGCATATTTTTCATTAATAAAGTAATGTCAATTTCTAGGTTATTGATAAATTTCTATCCTTAATTATTTATTGATTAATAACATTGGTTAATTTTGCGACTCAATCTATTTTGTTAATTCACTTACGGATGTGATTTAGGTAAAATTAAATCTAAACACTATTTTGTAAATATTAAATATTAATTGATTTATCTATGTTTTCAAGCAATAATATAATTTTTTCATATTTACTTTATACAAAATAATAACACAATTTCTCTCCATGCATCGTTTAGATTAAATCATGCAGCATCATTAGAATATATCAAAAATTAAAAAACTATTTCTGTATTTATAATAAATATGTTAACTTTCACAATAGAAAAATGTTATATTTATATAATTTGACCGAGGCTTCCTGAGAATATTTTCTCAAACACGATCGACAGTCAATGTGTTATCAACAATTATTATTATTTGTAAATAAAATAATTTTAAAAGTTGAAAATTTAAAATGAAAATACTTAATAAACGAAAAATTAAAATCATTGTAATAAATAAAAGTTATAAAACAGATTTTAAACGTTAAAGAAATTAGTGAAATTTAGATATATAGTTTGGAAAAGTTTTTTTCTGTCTTCTAGAAATTCGTTAAGTTTCGAAGTAGAATGTTTAATGAGTTTAAAATTACTTTTCTTTAAATTGAACTTTTCCGGGTTTTGGTAAATCTGACACTGGAAACCATTTGATATATTCAATTTCGTTTGAAACATTTGGCTTCATATAGATATTCGAATCAATATTTGAATGACAAAATATCTATTTTTAATTCCGTACTGAACGAAATCGAAATAAAACGATTCGTCGATCAAATCCGTAATATCTACTCCAATTTCTTCGTATGTTTCTCGGATTGCTGAATCAACTAAGCATGTATCAGATTCTTCAACTTTACCACCTGGAAATATGATATAATCATTAAAAACTCCTTTTGTTAAAATAACATTTTTGCATCCTCGATCCAGCAAAATAACTTTCACACGAGGAATAGATTTACGACTCTCCATCCATTTTTCAAATTCTATGTCGATATTTATTCCTTCGGGTAAAATCTCTAATAGATAACTTTTTATTTCTTCCATAAATTCTTTCATACCAATCTTTGATGGTGTAGATGAGGATTTAGTCAAATCCAAATAATACCAATACATTTTCTCAATCTGCCAAAAGCATTTCCTCATATCAATACAATATAAAGTTACATCTGTAAAGAATCTTACAAACAAATCTTCAATCATTTCTTCACTAATATTTTCAAACATTTTTAATATTTTATTAGAATTGCTATAAAACAACAACCTATTCATTACAGTAAAAACAAATTGTAACATAATACATTTTTTTGTGGTTATGTAAATTACCGTTGGATAGAAAATCAAAAAATAAATCCAAATGAATTCATATTTTTATTAAATTCTCAATGATGACCACAAGTTTAAAAAAGAATATTTTCGAACTGAATTTCTGATTTGGAACGATAAGTGGTGCTAAACAGATCCATGTTATGAAAAGAACGAACTGTGCAAGAAATTCTTTATCAATGAATTTATGAAGAAATTATTATCATATCTCAAAATTATGTCTCAAATCTTGCACGTTTCTTTAATCATTTGACCGATTTTAGTTTCCCCATTATTGCTTTTGATCTACATACGCCAATCATGATCACCTCTAAAATATTACATTAATTTAATTGGGCAACGATTGACATGCATATTTTCATTAATAAAGTAATGTCAATTTCTAGGTTATTGATAAATTTCTATCCTTAATTATTTATTGATTAATAACATTGGTTTAATTTTGCGACTCAATCTATTTTGTTAATTCACTTACGGATGTGATTTAGGTAAAATTAAATCTAAACACTATTTTTGTAAATATTAAATATTAATTGATTTATCTATGTTTTCAAGCAATAATATAATTTTTTCATATTTACTTTATACAAAATAATAACACAATTTCTCTCCATGCATCGTTTAGATCAAATCATGCAGCATCATTAGAATATATCAAAAATTAAAAACTATTTTTCTGTATTTATAATAAATATGTTAACTTTCACAATAGAAAAATGTTATATTTATATAATTTGACCGAGGCTTCCTGAGAATATTTTCTCAAACACGATCGACAGTCAATGTGTTATCAACAATTATTATTATTTGTAAATAAAATAATTTTAAAAAGTTGAAAATTTAAAATGAAAATACTTAAAATAAACGAAAAATTAAATCATTGTAATAAATAAAAGTTATAAAACAGATTTTAAACGTTAAAGAAATTAGTGAAATTTAGATATATAGTTTGGAAAAGTTTTTCTTGTCTTCTAGAAATTCGTTAAGTTTCGAAGTAGAATGTTTAATGAGTTTAAAATTACTTTTCTTTAAATTGAACTTTTCCGGGTTATTTGGTAAATCTGACACTGGAAACCATTTGATATATTCAATTTCGTTTGAAACATTTGGCTTCATATAGATATTCGAATCAATATTTGGAATGACAAAATATCTATTTTTAATTCCGTACTGAACGAAATCGAAATAAAACGATTCGTCGATCAAATCCGTAATATCTACTCCAATTTCTTCGTATGTTTCTCGGATTGCTGAATCAACTAAGCATGTATCAGATTCTTCAACTTTACCACCTGGAAATATGATATAATCATTAAAAACTCCTTTTGTTAAAATAACATTTTTGCATCCTCGATCCAGCAAAATAACTTTCACACGAGGAATAGATTTACGACTCTCCATCCATTTTTCAAATTCTATGTCGATATTTATTCCTTCGGGTAAAATCTCTAATAGATAACTTTTTATTTCTTCCATAAATTCTTTCATACCAATCTTTGATGGTGTAGATGAGGATTTAGTCAAATCCAAATAATACCAATACATTTTCTCAATCTGCCAAAAGCATTTCCTCATATCAATACAATATAAAGTTACATCTGTAAAGAATCTTACAAACAAATCTTCAATCATTTCTTCACTAATATTTTCAAACATTTTTAATATTTTATTAGAATTGCTATAAAACAACAACCTATTCATTACACTGTAAAAACAAATTGTAACATAATTAAATTTATTTTGTGGTTATGTAAATTATCCGTTGGATAGAAAATCAAAATAAAACCTAAATGAATTCATACTTTTTATTAAAATTCTCAATGATGACCACAAATTTAAAAGAATATTTTCGAACTGAATTTCTGATTTTGGAACGATATAGTGTGGCTAAACAGATCCATGTTATGAAAAGAACGAAACTGTGCAATAAATTCTTTATCAATGAATTTTATGAAGAAATTATTATCATATCTCAAAATTATGTCTCAAATCTTGCACGTTTCTTTAATCATTTGAACCGATTTTATTTCCCATTATTGCTTTGATTCTACATCCCGCCAATCATGATCACCTCTAAAATACTTACATTAATTTAATTGGGCAACGATTGACATGCATATTTTTCATTAATAAAGTAATGTCAATTTCTAGGTTATTGATAATTCTATCCTTAATTATTTATTGATTAATACATTGGGTTTAATTTTGCGACTCAATCTATTTTGTTAATTCACTTACGGATGTGATGTAGTAAAATTAAATCTAAACACTATTTTTGTAAATATTAAATATTAATTGCTTTATCTATGTTTTCAAGCAATAATATAATTTTTTCATATTTACTTTATACAAAATAATAACACAATTTCTCTCCATGCATCGTTTAGATAAATATCATGCAGCATCATTAGAATATATCATAAATTAAAAAACTATTTCTGTATTTATAATAAATATGTTAACTTTCACAATAGAAAAATGTTATATTTATATAATTTGACCGAGGCTTCCTGAGAATATTTTCTCAAACACGATCGACAGTCAATGTGTTATCAACAATTATTATTATTTGTAAATAAAAATTTTAAAAAGTTGAAAATTTAAATGAAAATACTTAAAATAAACGAAAAATTAAATCATTGTAATAAATAAAAGTTATATAACAGATTTTAAACGTTAAAGAAATTAGTGAAATTTAGATATATAGTTTGGAAAGTTTTTCTTGTCTTCTAGAAATTCGTTAAGTTTCGAAGTAGAATGTTTAATGAGTTTAAAATTACTTTTCTTTAAATTGAACTTTTCCGGGTTATTTGGTAAATCTGACACTGGAAACCATTTGATATATTCAATTTCGTTTGAAACATTTGGCTTCATATAGATATTCGAATCAATATTTGGAATGACAAAATATCTATTTTTAACTTCCGATACTGAACTGAAATCGAAATAAAACGATTCGTCGATCAAATCCGTAATATCTACTCCAATTTCTTCGTATGTTTCTCGGATTGCTGAATCAACTAAGCATGTATCAGATTCTTCAACTTTACCACCTGGAAATATGATATAATCATTAAAAACTCCTTTTGTTAAAATAACATTTTTGCATCCTCGATCCAGCAAAATAACTTTCACACGAGGAATAGATTTACGACTCTCCATCCATTTTTCAAATTCTATGTCGATATTTATTCCTTCGGGTAAAATCTCTAATAGATAACTTTTTATTTCTTCCATAAATTCTTTCATACCAATCTTTGATGGGTGTAGATGAGGATTTAGTCAAATCCAAATAATACCAATACATTTTCCTCAATCTGCCAAAAGCATTTCCTCATATCAATACAATATAAAGTTACATCTGTAAAGAATCTTACAAACAAATCTTCAATCATTTCTCACTAATATTTTTCAAACATTTTTAATATTTTATTAGGAATTGCTATAAAACAACAACCTATTCATTACAGTAAAAACAAATTGTAACATAATAACATTTTTTTTGTGGTTATGTAATTACCGTTGGGATAGAAAATCAAAAATAAAACCAAATGAATTCATATTTTTATTAAAATTCTCAAATGATGACCACAAGTTTAAAAGAATATTTTCGAACTGAATTTCTGATTTTGGAACGAAAGTGTGCTAAACAGATCCATTGTTATAAAAGACGAAAGAACTGTGCAATAAATTCTTTATCAATGAATTTATGAAGAAATTATTATCATATCTCAAAAATTATGTCTCAAATCTTGCACGTTTCTTTAATCATTTGAACCAATTTTATTTCCCATTATTGCTTTTGATCTACATCCGCCAATCATGCTCACCTCTAAAATATTACATGATTTAATTGGGCAACGATTGACATGCATATTTGTCATTAATAAAGTAATGTCAATTTCTAGGTTATTGATAAATTTCTATCCTTAATTATTTATTGATAATAAAATTGGTTTAATTTTGTGACTCAAGCTACTTTGCTTATCCACTTAAGGATGTGATCTAAGGTATAATTAAATCTAAACGCTATTTTTGTCAAATTAAATATTGATTGATTTATCTATTGTTTTCAAGCAACAATATAATTTTTTCATATTTACTTTATACAAAATAATAACACAATTATCTCTCCATGCATCGAATTAGATCTAAATCATGCAGCATCATTATAATCTATCATAAAATTAAAAAACTGTATTTATAATAATATGTTAACGTTCACAATAGAAAATGTTATATTTATATAATTTGACCGAGGCTTCCTGAGAATATTTTCTCAAACACGATCGACAGTCAATGTGTTATCAACAATTATTATGATTTGTAAATAAAATAATTTAAAAAGTTGAAAATTTAAATGAAAATACTTAAAATAAACGAAAAATTAAATCATTGTAATAAATAAAGTTATAAAACATATTTTAAACGTTAAAGAAATTAGTGAAATTTAGATATATAGTTTAGGAAAAGTTTTTCCTGTCTTCTAGAAATTCGTTAAGTTTCGAATAGAATGATTAATGAGTTTGAAATTACTTTTCTTTAAATTAACTTTTCCGGGTTATTTGGTAAATCTGACACTGGAAAACCATTTGATATATTCAATTTCGTTTGAAACATTTGGCTTCATATAGATATTCGAATCAATATTTGGAATGACAAAATATCTATTTTTAATTCCGTACTGAACGAAATCGAAATAAAACGATTCGTCGATCAAATCCGTAATATCTACTCCAATTTCTTCGTATGTTTCTCGGATTGCTGAATCAACTAAGCATGTATCAGATTCTTCAACTTTACCACCTGGAAATATGATATAATCATTAAAAACTCCTTTTGTTAAAATAACATTTTTGCATCCTCGATCCAGCAAAATAACTTTCACACGAGGAATAGATTTACGACTCTCCATCCATTTTTCAAATTCTATGTCGATATTTATTCCTTCGGGTAAAATCTCTAATAGATAACTTTTTATTTCTTCCATAAATTCTTTCATACCAATCTTTGATGGTGTAGATGAGGATTTAGTCAAATCCAAATAATACCAATACATTTTCTCAATCTGCCAAAAGCATTTCCTCATATCAATACAATATAAAGTTACATCTGTAAAGAATCTTACAAACAAATCTTCAATCATTTCTTCACTAATATTTTCAAACATTTTAATATTTTATTAGAATTGCTATAAAACAACAACCTATTCATTACAGTAAAAACAAATTGTAACATAATAACATTTTTTTGTGGTTATGTAAATTACCGTTGGATAGAAAATCAAAAATAAAACCAAATGAATTCATATTTTTATTAAAATTCTCAATGATGACCACAAGTTTAAAAAGAATATTTTCGAACTGAATTTCTGATTTTGGAACGATAAGTGTGCTAAACAGATCCATGTTATGAAAGGAACGAACTGTGCAATAAATTCTTTATCAATGAATTTATGAAGAAATTATTATCATATCTCAAAATTATGTCTCAAATCTTGCACGTTTCTTTAATCATTTGAACCGATTTTATTTCCCATTATTGCTTTTGATCTACATCCGCCAATCATGATCACCTCTAAAATATTACATTAATTTAATTGGGCAACGATTGACATGCATATTTTTCATTAATAAAGTAATGTCAATTTCTAGGTTATTGATAAATTTCTATCCTTAATTATTTATTGATTAATAACATTGGTTTAATTTTGCGACTCAATTATTTTGTTAATTCACTTACGGATGTGATTTAGGTAAAATTAAATCTAAACACTATTTTTGTAAATATTAAATATTAATTGATTTCTATGTTTTCAAGCAATAATATATTTTTTTCATATTTACTTTATACAAAATAATAACACAATTTCTCTCCATGCATCGTTTAGATTAAATCATGCAGCATCATTAGAATATATCAAAAATTAAAAAACTATTTCTGTATTTATAATAAATATGTTAACTTTCACAATAGAAAAATGTTATATTTATATAATTTGACCGAGGCTTCCTGAGAATATTTTCTCAAACACGATCGACAGTCAATGTGTTATCAACAATTATTATTATTTGTAAATAAAATAATTTTAAAAAGTTGAAATTTAAAATGAAAATACTTAAAATAAACGAAAAATTAAATCATTGTAATAAATAAAAGTTATAAAACAGATTTTAAACGTTAAAGAAATTAGTGAAATTTAGATATATATTTTGGAAAAGTTTTTCTTGTCTTCTAGAAATTCGTTAAGTTTCGAAGTAGAATGTTTAATGAGTTTAAAATTACTTTTCTTTAAATTGAACTTTTCCGGGTTATTTGGTAAATCTGACACTGGAAACCATTTGATATATTCAATTTCGTTTGAAACATTTGGCTTCATATAGATATTCGAATCAATATTTGGAATGACAAAATATCTATTTTTAATTCCGTACTGAACGAAATCGAAATAAAACGATTCGTCGATCAAATCCGTAATATCTACTCCAATTTCTTCGTATGTTTCTCGGATTGCTGAATCAACTAAGCATGTATCAGATTCTTCAACTTTACCACCTGGAAATATGATATAATCATTAAAACTCCTTTTGTTAAAATAACATTTTTGCATCCTCGATCCAGCAAAATAACTTTCACACGAGGAATAGATTTACGACTCTCCATCCATTTTTCAAATTCTATGTCGATATTTATTCCTTCGGGTAAAATCTCTAATAGATAACTTTTTATTTCTTCCATAAATTCTTTCATACCAATCTTTGATGGTGTAGATGAGGATTTAGTCAAATCCAAATAATACCAATACATTTTCTCAATCTGCCAAAAGCATTTCCTCATATCAATACAATATAAAGTTACATCTGTAAAGAATCTTACAAACAAATCTTCAATCATTTCTTCACTAATATTTTCAAACATTTTTAATATTTTATTAGAATTGCTATAAAACAACAACCTATTCATTACAGTAAAAACAAATTGTAACATAATAACATTTTTTTGTGGTTATGTAAATTACCGTTGGATAGAAAATCAAAAATAAAACCAAATGAATTCATATTTTTATTAAAATTCTCAATGATGACCACAAGTTTAAAAAGAATATTTTCGAACTGAATTTCTGATTTTGGAACGATAAGTGTGCTAAACAGATCCATGTTATGAAAGGAACGAACTGTGCAATAAATTCTTTATCAATGAATTTATGAAGAAATTATTATCATATCTCAAAATTATGTCTCAAATCTTGCACGTTTCTTTAATCATTTGAACCGATTTTATTTCCCATTATTGCTTTTGATCTACATCCGCCAATCATGATCACCTCTAAAATATTACATTAATTTAATTGGGCAACGATTGACATGCATATTTTTCATTAATAAAGTAATGTCAATTTCTAGGTTATTGATAAATTTCTATCCTTAATTATTTATTGATTAATAACATTGGTTTAATTTTGCGACTCAATCTATTTTGTTAATTCACTTACGGATGTGATTTAGGTAAAATTAAATCTAAACACTATTTTTGTAAATATTAAATATTAATTGATTTATCTATGTTTTCAAGCAATAATATAATTTTTTCATATTTACTTTATACAAAATAATAACACAATTTCTCTCCATGCATCGTTTAGATTAAATCATGCAGCATCATTAGAATATATCAAAAATTAAAAAAACTATTTCTGTATTTATAATAAATATGTTAACTTTCACAATAGAAAAATGTTATATTTATATAATTTGACCGAGGCTTCCTGAGAATATTTTCTCAAACACGATCGACAGTCAATGTGTTATCAACAATTATTATTATTTGTAAATAAAATAATTTTAAAAAGTTGAAAATTTAAAATGAAAATACTTAAAATAAACGAAAATTAAATCATTGTAATAAATAAAAGTTATAAAACAGATTTTAAACGTTAAAGAAATTAGTGAAATTTAGATATATAGTTTGGAAAAGTTTTTCTTGTCTTCTAGAAATTCGTTAAGTTTCGAAGAGAAATGTTTAATGAGTTTAAAATTACTTTTCTTTAAATTGAACTTTTCCGGGTTATTTGGTAAATCTGACACTGGAAACCATTTGATATATTCAATTTCGTTTGAAACATTTGGCTTCATATAGATATTCGAATCAATATTTGGAATGACAAAATATCTATTTTTAATTCCGTACTGAACGAAATCGAAATAAAACGATTCGTCGATCAAATCCGTAATATCTACTCCAATTTCTTCGTATGTTTCTCGGATTGCTGAATCAACTAAGCATGTATCAGATTCTTCAACTTTACCACCTGGAAATATGATATAATCATTAAAAACTCCTTTTGTTAAAATAACATTTTTGCATCCTCGATCCAGCAAAATAACTTTCACACGAGGAATAGATTTACGACTCTCCATCCATTTTTCAAATTCTATGTCGATATTTATTCCTTCGGGTAAAATCTCTAATAGATAACTTTTTATTTCTTCCATAAATTCTTTCATACCAATCTTTGATGGTGTAGATGAGGATTTAGTCAAATCCAAATAATACCAATACATTTTCTCAATCTGCCAAAAGCATTTCCTCATATCAATACAATATAAAGTTACATCTGTAAAGAATCTTACAAACAAATCTTCAATCATTTCTTCACTAATATTTTCAAACATTTTTAATATTTTATTAGAATTGCTATAAAACAACAACCTATTCATTACAGTAAAAACAAATTGTAACATAATAACATTTTTTTGTGGTTATGTAAATTACCGTTGGATAGAAAATCAAAAATAAAACCAAATGAATTCATATTTTTATTAAAATTCTCAATGATGACCACAAGTTTAAAAAGAATATTTTCGAACTGAATTTCTGATTTTGGAACGATAAGTGTGCTAAACAGATCCATGTTATGAAAGGA
This sequence comes from Schmidtea polychroa, assembly GCA_959609185.1. Taxonomy (NCBI): domain Eukaryota; kingdom Metazoa; phylum Platyhelminthes; order Tricladida; family Dugesiidae; genus Schmidtea; species Schmidtea polychroa. The sequence continues at coordinate 11,044 of CAUHTR010001267.1, forward strand.
ACGAACTGTGCAATAAATTCTTTATCAATGAATTTATGAAGAAATTATTATCATATCTCAAAATTATGTCTCAAATCTTGCACGTTTCTTTAATCATTTGAACCGATTTTATTTCCCATTATTGCTTTTGATCTACATCCGCCAATCATGATCACCTCTAAAATATTACATTAATTTAATTGGGCAACGATTGACATGCATATTTTTCATTAATAAAGTAATGTCAATTTCTAGGTTATTGATAAATTTCTATCCTTAATTATTTATTGATTAATAACATTGGTTTAATTTTGCGACTCAATCTATTTTGTTAATTCACTTACGGATGTGATTTAGGTAAAATTAAATCTAAACACTATTTTTGTAAATATTAAATATTAATTGATTTATCTATGTTTTCAAGCAATAATATAATTTTTTCATATTTACTTTATACAAAATAATAACACAATTTCTCTCCATGCATCGTTTAGATTAAATCATGCAGCATCATTAGAATATATCAAAAATTAAAAAAAACTATTTCTGTATTTATAATAAATATGTTAACTTTCACAATAGAAAAATGTTATATTTATATAATTTGACCGAGGCTTCCTGAGAATATTTTCTCAAACACGATCGACAGTCAATGTGTTATCAACAATTATTATTATTTGTAAATAAAATAATTTTAAAAAGTTGAAAATTTAAAATGAAAATACTTAAAATAAACGAAAAATTAAATCATTGTAATAAATAAAAGTTATAAAACAGATTTTAAACGTTAAAGAAATTAGTGAAATTTAGATATATAGTTTGGAAAAGTTTTTCTTGTCTTCTAGAAATTCGTTAAGTTTCGAAGTAGAATGTTTAATGAGTTTAAAATTACTTTTCTTTAAATTGAACTTTTCCGGGTTATTTGGTAAATCTGACACTGGAAACCATTTGATATATTCAATTTCGTTTGAAACATTGGCTTCATATAGATATTCGAATCAATATTTGGAATGACAAAATATCTATTTTTAATTCCGTACTGACGAAATCGAAATAAAACGATTCGTCGATCAAATCCGTAATATCTACTCCAATTTCTTCGTATGTTTCTCGGATTGCTGATCAACTAAGCATGTATCAGATTCTTCAACTTTACCACCTGGAAATATGATATAATCATTAAAAACTCCTTTGTTAAAATACATTTTTGCATCCTCGATCCAGCAAAATAACTTTCACACGAGGAATAGATTTACGACTCTCCATCCATTTTTCAAATTCTATGTCGATATTTATTCCTTCGGGTAAAATCTCTAATAGACTAACTTTTTATTTCTTCCATAAATTCTTTCATACCAATCTTTGATGGTGTTAGATGAGGATTTAGTCAAATCAAATAATACCAATACATTTTCTCAATCTGCCAAAAGCATTTCCTCATATCAATACAATATAAAGTTACATCTGTAAAGAATCTTACAAACAAATCTTCAATCATTTCTTCACTAATATTTTCAAACATTTTTAATATTTTATTAGAATTGCTATAAAACAACAACCTATTCAGTACAGTAAAAACAAATTGTCAACATAATAACATTTTTTTGTGGTTATGTAAATTACCGTTGGATAGAAAATCAAAAATAAAACCAATGAATTCATATTTTATTAAAATTCTCAAATGATAGACCATAAGTTTAAAAAGAATAATTATTCGAACTGAATTTCTGATTTGGAACGATAAGTGTGCTAAACAGATCCATGTTATGAAAGAACGAACTGTGCAATAATTCTTTATCAATGAATTTATGAAGAAATTATTATCATATCTCAAAATTATGTCTCAAATCTTGCACGTTTCTTTAATCATTTGAACCGATTTATTTCCCATTATTGCTTTTGATCTACATTACGCCAATCATGATCACCTCTAAAATATTACATTAATTTAATTGGGCAACGATTGACATGCATATTTGTCATTAATAAAGTAATGTCAATTTCTAGGTTATTGATAAATTTCTATCCTTAATTATTTATTGAATAATAAAATTGGTTTAATTTTGTGACTCAAGCTACTTTGCTTATCCACTTAAGGATGTGATCTAAGTATAATTAAATCTAAACGCTATTTTTGTCAATATTAAATATTGATTGATTTATCTTGTTTTCAAGCAACAATATAATTTTTTCATATTTACTTTATACAAAATAATAACACAATATCTCTCCATGCATCAATTAGACTAAATCATGCAGCATCATTATAATCTATCATAAAATTAAAAAAACTGTATTTATAATAAATATGTTAACGTTTAACAATAGAAAAATGTTATATTTATATAATTTGACCGAGGCTTCCTGAGAATATTTTCTCAAACACGATCGACAGTCAATGTGTTATCAACAATTATTATGATTTGTAAATAAAATAATTTAAAAAAGTTGTAAATTTGAAAATGAAAATACTTAAAATAAACGAAAAATTAAATCATTGTAATAAATAAGTTATATAAACAGATTTTAAACGTTAAAGAAATAGTGAAATTTAGATATATAGTTTAGAAAAGTTTTTCCTTGTCTTCTAGAAATTCTTTAAGTTTCGAATAGAATGATTAATGAGTTTGAAAATTACTTTTCTTTAAATTAACTTTTCCGGGTTATTTGGTAAATCTGACACTGGAAACCATTTGATATATTCAATTTCGTTTGAAACATTTGGCTTCATATAGATATTCGAATCAATATTTGGAATGACAAAATATCTATTTTTAATTCCATACTGACTGAAATCGAAATAAAACGATTTGTCGATCAAATCCGTAATATCTACTCAATTTCTTCGTATGTTTCTCGGATTGCTGAATCAACTAAGCATGTATCAGATTCTTCAACTTTACCACCTGGAAATATGATATAATCATTAAAAACTCCTTTTGTTAAAATTACATTTTTGCATCCTCGATCCAACAAAATAACTTTCACACGAGGAATAGATTTACGACTCTCCATCCATTTTTCAAATTCTATATCGATATTTATTCCTTCGGGTAAAATCTCTAATAGATAACTTTTTATTTCTTCCATAAATTCTTTCATACCAATCTTTGATGGTGTAGATGAGGATTTAGTCAAATCCAAATAATACCAATACATTTTCTCAATCTGCCAAAAGCATTTCCTCATATCAATACAATATAAAGTTACATCTGTAAAGAATCTTACAAACAAATCTTCAATCATTTCTTCACTAATATTTTCAAACATTTTTAATATTTTATTAGAATTGCTATAAAACAACAACCTATTCATTATACTGAAAACAAATTGTAACATTATTATATTATTTTGTGGTTTTGTAAATTATCGTTGGATGAAAAAATAAAAATAAAACCTAAATAAATTCATACTTTTATTAAAATTCTCAATGATGACCACAAATTTAAAAGGAATATTTTCAACCTGAATTTCTGATTTTGGAACGATTAGTGTGGTAAACAGATCAATGTTATGAAAGGAACGCACTGTGCGATAAATTTCTTTATCAATGAACGTTCTTTGATCATTTGACACGATTTTGTTTCCCATTTTCGTTTCATTACCACATCCGCCAATCATGCTCACCTCTAAAATATTACATGAATTTAATTGGGCAACGATTGACATGCATATTTGTCATTAATAAAGTAATGTCAATTTCTAGGTTATTGATAAATTTCTATCCTTAATTATTTATTGAATAATAAAATTGGTTTAATTTTGTGACTCAAGCTACTTTGCTTATCCACTTAAGGATGTGATCTAAGTATAATTAAATCTAAACGCTATTTTTGTCAATATTAAATATTGATTGATTTATCTTTGTTTTCAAGCAACAATATAATTTTTTCATATTTACTTTATACAAAATAATAACACAATATCTCTCCATGCATCAATTAGACTAAATCATGCAGCATCATTATAATCTATCAAAAATTAAAAAACTGTATTTATAATAAATATGTTAACGTTTACAATAGAAAAATGTTATATTTATATAATTTGACCTAGGCTTCCTGAGAATATTTTCTCAAACACGATCGACAGTCAATGTGTTATCAACAATTATTATGATTTGTAAATAAAATAATTTAAAAAAGTTGTAAATTTGAAATGAAAATACTTAAAATAAACGAAAAATTAAATCATTGTAATAAATAAGTTATATAACATATTTTAAACGTTAAAGAAATTAGTGAAATTTAGATATATAGTTTAGAAAAGTTTTTCCTGTCTTCTAGAAATTCTTTAAGTTTCGAAATAGAATGATTAATGAGTTTGAAATTATTTTTCTTTAAATTAAACTTTTCCGGGTTATTTGGTAAATCTGACACTGGAAACCATTTGATATATTCAATTTCGTTTGAAACATTTGGCTTCATATAGATATTCGAATCAATATTTGGAATGACAAAATATCTATTTTTAACTCCATACTGATTGAAATCGAAATAAAACGATTTGTCGATCAAATCCGTAATATCTACTCCAATTTCTTCGTATGTTTCTCGGATTGCTGAATCAACTAAGCATGTATCAGATTCTTCAACTTTACCACCTGGAAATATGATATAATCATTAAAAACTCCTTTTGTTAAAATTACATTTTTGCATCCTCGATCCAACAAAATAACTTTCACACGAGGAATAGATTTACGACTCTCCATCCATTTTTCAAATTCTATATCGATATTTATTCCTTCGGGTAAAATCTCTAATAGATAACTTTTTATTTCTTCCATAAATTCTTTCATACCAATCTTTGATGGTGTAGATGAGGATTTAGTCAAATCCAAATAATACCAATACATTTTCTCAATCTGCCAAAAGCATTTCCTCATATCAATACAATATAAAGTTACATCTGTAAAGAATCTTACAAACAAATCTTCAATCATTTCTTCACTAATATTTTCAAACATTTTTAATATTTTATTAGAATTGCTATAAAACAACAACCTATTCATTACACTGAAAACAAATTGTAACATAATTATATTATTTTTGGTTTTGTAAATTATCGTTGGATGAAAAAATAAAAATAAAACTAAATAAATTCATACTTTTATTAAAATTCTCAATGATGACCACAAATTTAAAAGGAATATTTTCAACCTGAATTTCTGATTTTGGAACGATTAGTGTGGTAAACAGATCAATGTTATGAAAGGAACGCACTGTGCGATAAATTCTTTATCAATGAACGTTCTTTGATCATTTGACACGATTTTGTTTCCCATTTTCGTTTCATTACCACATCCGCCAATCATGCTCACCTCTAAAATATTACATGAATTTAATTGGGCAACGATTGACATGCATATTTGTCATTAATAAAGTAATGTCAATTTCTAGGTTATTGATAAATTTCTATCCTTAATTATTTATTGAATAATAAAATTGGTTTAATTTTGTGACTCAAGCTACTTTGCTTATCCACTTAAGGATGTGATCTAAGTATAATTAAATCTAAACGCTATTTTTGTCAATATTAAATATTGATTGATTTATCTTTGTTTTCAAGCAACAATATAATTTTTTCATATTTACTTTATACAAAATAATAACACAATATCTCTCCATGCATCAATTAGACTAAATCATGCAGCATCATTATAATCTATCAAAAATTAAAAAAACTGTATTTATAATAAATATGTTAACGTTTACAATAGAAAAATGTTATATTTATTTAATTTGACCGAGGCTTTCTGAGAATATTTTCTCAAACACGATCGACAGTCAATGTGTTATCAACAATTATTATGATTTGTAAATAAAATAATTTAAAAAGTTGTAAATTTGAAAATGAAAATACTTAAAATAAACGAAAAATTAAATCATTGTAATAAATAAGTTATATAACAGATTTTAAACGTTAAAGAAATTAGTGAAATTTAGATATATAGTTTAGGAAAAGTTTTTCCTTGTCTTCTAGAAATTCGTTAAGTTCGAAATAGAATGATTAATGAGTTTGAAATTACTTTTCTTTAAATTGAACTTTTCCGGGTTATTTGGTAAATCTGACACTGGAAACCATTTGATATATTCAATTTCGTTTGAAACATTTGGCTTCATATAGATATTCGAATCAATATTGGAATGACAAAATATCTATTTTTAACTCCGATACTGAATTGAAATCGAAATAAAACGATTTCGTCGATCAAATCCGTAATATCTACTCCAATTTCTTCGTATGTTTCTCGGATTGCTGAATCAACTAAGCATGTATCAGATTCTTCAACTTTACCACCTGGAAATATGATATAATCATTAAAAACTCCTTTTGTTAAAATTACATTTTTGCATCCTCGATCCAACAAAATAACTTTCACACGAGGAATAGATTTACGACTCTCCATCCATTTTTCAAATTCTATATCGATATTTATTCCTTCGGGTAAAATCTCTAATAGATAACTTTTTATTTCTTCCATAAATTCTTTCATACCAATCTTTGATGGTGTAGATGAGGATTTAGTCAAATCCAAATAATACCAATACATTTTCTCAATCTGCCAAAAGCATTTCCTCATATCAATACAATATAAAGTTACATCTGTAAAGAATCTTACAAACAAATCTTCAATCATTTCTTCACTAATATTTTCAAACATTTTTAATATTTTATTAGAATTGCTATACAACAACAACCTATCATTACAGTAAAACAAATTGTAACATAATAACATTTTTTGTGGTTATGTAAATTACCGTTGGATAGAAAAATCAAAATAAAACCAAATGAATTCATATTTTTATTAAAATTCTCAATGATGACCACAAGTTTAAAAAGAATATTTTCGAACTGAATTTCTGATTTTGGAACGATAAGTGTGCTAAACAGATCCATGTATGAAAGGAAACGAACTGTGCAATAAATTCTTTATCAATGAATTTATGAAGAATTATTATCATATCTCAAAATTATGTCCTCAAATCTTGCACGTTTCTTTAATCATTTGAACCGATTTTATTTCCCATTATTGCTTTTGATCTACATCCGCCAATCATGATCACCTCTAAAATATTACATTAATTATAATTGGGCAACGATTGACATGCATATTTTTCATTAATAAAGTAATGTTTATTTCTAGGTTATTGATAAATTTCTATCCTTAATTATTTATGATTAATAACATGGTTCTAATTTTGCGACTCAATCTATTTTGTTAATTCACTTACGGATGTGATTTAGGTAAAATTAATCTAAACACTATTTTTGTAAATATTAAATATTAATTGATTTATCTATGTTTTCAAGCAATAATATAATTTTTCATATTTACTTTATACAAAATAATAACACAATTTCTCTCCATGCATCGTTTAGATCAAATCATGCAGCATCATTAGAATATATCATAAAATTAAAAAAACTATTTCTGTATTTTATAATAAATATGTTAACTTTCACAATAGAAAAATGTTATATTTATATAATTTGACCGAGGCTTCCTGAGAATATTTTCTCAAACCACGATCGACAGTCAATGTGTATCAACAATTATTATTATTTGTAAATAAAATAATTTAAAAAGTTGAAAATTTAAAATGAAAATACTTAAAATAAACGAAAAATTAAATCATTGTAATAAATAAAAGTTATAAAACAGATTTTAAACGTTAAAGAATTAGTGAAATTTAGATATATAGTTTGGAAAAGTTTTTCTTGTCTTCTAGAAATTCGTTAAGTTTCGGAAGTAGAATGTTTAATGAGTCTTAAAATTACTTTTCTTTAAATTGAACTTTTCCGGGTTATTTGGTAAATCTGACACTGGAAACCATTTGATATATTCAATTTTCGTTTGAAACATTTGGCTTCATATAGATATTCGAATCAATATTTGGAATGACAAAATATCTATTTTTAATTCCGTACTGAACGAAATCGAAATAAAACGATTCGTCGATCAAATCCGTAATATCTACTCCAATTTCTTCGTATGTTTCTCGGATTGCTGAATCAACTAAGTCATGTATCAGATTCTTCAACTTTACCACCTGGAAATAGGATCTAATCATTAAAAACTCCTTTTGTTAAAATAACATTTTTGCATCCTCGATCCAGCAAAATAACTTTCACACGAGGAATAGATTTACGACTCTCCATCCATTTTTCAAATTCTATGTCGATATTTATTCCTTCGGGTAAAATCTCTAATAGTATAACTTTTTATTTCTTCCATAAATTCTTTCATATCAATCTTTGATGGTGTAGATGAGGATTTAGTCAAATCCAAATAATACCAATACATGTTCTCATCTGCCAAAAGCATTTCCTCATATCAATACAATATAAAGTTACATCTGTAAAGAATCTTACAAACAAATCTTCAATCATTTCTTCACTAATATTTTCAAACATTTTAATATTTTATTAGAATTGCTATAAAACAACAACCTATTCATTACAGTAAAAACAAATTGTAACATAATAACATTTTTTTTGTGGTTATGTAAATTACCGTTGGATAGAAAATCAAAAATAAAACCAAATGATTCATATTTTTATTAAAATTCTCAATGATGACCACAAGTTTAAAAAGAATATTTTCGAACTGAATTTCTGATTTTGGAACGATAAGTGTGCTAAACAGATCCATTGTTATGAAAGGAACGAACTGTGCAATAATTCTTTATCAATGAATTTATGAAGAAATTATTATCATATCTCAAAATTATGTCTCAAATCTTGCACGTTTCTTTAATCATTTGAACCGATTTTATTTCCCATTATTGCTTTTGATCTACATCCGCCAATCATGATCACCTCTAAAATATTACATTAATTTAACTTGGGCAACGATTGACATGCATATTTTTCATTAATAAAGTAATGTCAATTTCTAGGTTATTGATAAATTTCTATCCTTAATTATTTATTGATTAATAACATTGGTTTAATTTTGCGACTCAATCTATTTTGTTAATTCACTTACGGATGTGATTTAGGTAAAATTAAATCTAAACACTATTTTGTAAATATTAAATATTAATTGATTTATCTATGTTTTCAAGCAATAATATAATTTTTTCATATTTACTTTATACAAAATAATAACACAATTTCTCTCCATGCATCGTTTAGATCAAATCATGCAGCATCATTAGAATATATCAATAAATTAAAAAAACTATTCTGTATTTATAATAAATATGTTAACTTTCACAATAGAAAAATGTTATATTTATATAATTTGACCGAGGCTTCCTGAGAATATTTTCTCAAACACGATCGACAGTCAATGTGTTATCAACAATTATTATTATTTGTAAATAAAATAATTTTAAAAAGTTGAAAATTTAAAATGAAAATACTTAAAATAAACGAAAAATTAAATCATTGTAATAAATAAAAGTTATATAAACAGATTTTAAACGTTAAAGAAATTAGTGAAATTTAGATATATAGTTTGGAAAAGTTTTTCTTGTCTTCTAGAAATTCGTTAAGTTTCGAAGTAGAATGTTTAATGAGTTTAAAATTACTTTTCTTTAAATTGAACTTTTCCGGGTTATTTGGTAAATCTGACACTGGAAACCATTTGATATATTCAATTTCGTTTGAAACATTTGGCTTCATATAGATATTCGAATCAATATTTGGAATGACAAAATATCTATTTTTAATTCCGTACTGAAACGAAATCGAAATAAAAACGATTCGTCGATCAAATCCGTAATATCTACTCCAATTTCTTCGTATGTTTCTCGGATTGCTGAATCAACTAAGCATGTATCAGATTCTTCAACTTTACCACCTGGAAATATGATATAATCATTAAAAACTCCTTTTGTTAAAATAACATTTTTGCATCCTCGATCCAGCAAAATAACTTTCACACGAGGAATAGATTTACGACTCTCCATCCATTTTTCAAATTCTATGTCGATATTTATTCCTTCGGGTAAAATCTCTAATAGATAACTTTTTATTTCTTCCATAAATTCTTTCATACCAATCTTTGATGGTGTAGATGAGGATTTAGTCAAATCCAAATAATACCAATACATTTTCTCAATCTGCCAAAAGCATTTCCTCATATCAATACAATATAAAGTTACATCTGTAAAGAATCTTACAAACAAATCTTCAATCATTTCTTCACTAATATTTTCAAACATTTTTAATATTTTATTAGAATTGCTATAAAACAACAACCTATTCATTACAGTAAAAACAAATTGTAACATAATAACATTTTTTTCTGGTTATGTAAATTACCGTTGGATAGAAAATCAAAAATAAAACCAAATGAATTCATATTTTTATTAAAATTCTCAATGATGACCACAAGTTTAAAAAGAATATTTTCGAACTGAATTTCTGATTTTGGAACGATAAGTGTGCTAAACAGATCCATGTTATGAAAGGAACGAACTGTGCAATAAATTCTTTATCAATGAATTTATGAAGAAATTATTATCATATCTCAAAATTATGTCTCAAATCTTGCACGTTTCTTTAATCATTTGAACCGATTTTATTTCCCATTATTGCTTTTGATCTACATCCGCCAATCATGATCACCTCTAAAATATTACATTAATTTAATTGGGCAACGATTGACATGCATATTTTTCATTAATAAAGTAATGTCAATTTCTAGGTTATTGATAAATTTCTATCCTTAATTATTTATTGATTAATAACATTGGTTTAATTTTGCGACTCAATCTATTTTGTTAATTCACTTACGGATGTGATTTAGGTAAAATTAAATCTAAACACTATTTTTGTAAATATTAAATATTAATTGATTTATCTATGTTTTCAAGCAATAATATAATTTTTTCATATTTACTTTATACAAAATAATAACACAATTTCTCTCCATGCATCGTTTAGATCAAATCATGCAGCATCATTAGAATATATCATAAAATTAAAAAAACTATTTCTGTATTTATAATAAATATGTTAACTTTCACAATAGAAAAATGTTATATTTATATAATTTGACCGAGGCTTCCTGAGAATATTTTCTCAAACACGATCGACAGTCAATGTGTTTATCAACAATTATTATTATTTGTAAATAAAATAATTTTAAAAAGTTGAAAATTTAAAATGAAAATACTTAAAATAAACGAAAAATTAAATCATTGTAATAAATAAAAGTTATAAAACAGATTTTAAACGTTAAAGAAATTAGTGAAATTTAGATATATAGTTTGGAAAGTTTTTCTTGTCTTCTAGAAATTCGTTAAGTTTCGAAGTAGAATGTTTAATGAGTTTAAAATTACTTTTCTTTAAATTGAACTTTTCCGGGTTATTTGGTAAATCTGACACTGGAAACCATTTGATATATTCAATTTCGTTTGAAACATTTGGCTTCATATAGATATTCGAATCAATATTTGGAATGACAAAATATCTATTTTTAATTCCGTACTGAACGAAATCGAAATAAAACGATTCGTCGATCAAATCCGTAATATCTACTCCAATTTCTTCGTATGTTTCTCGGATTGCTGAATCAACTAAGCATGTATCAGATTCTTCAACTTTACCACCTGGAAATATGATATAATCATTAAAAACTCCTTTTGTTAAAATAACATTTTTGCATCCTCGATCCAGCAAAATAACTTTCACACGAGGAATAGATTTACGACTCTCCATCCATTTTTCAAATTCTATGTCGATATTTATTCCTTCGGGTAAAATCTCTAATAGATAACTTTTTATTTCTTCCATAAATTCTTTCATACCAATCTTTGATGGTGTAGATGAGGATTTAGTCAAATCCAAATAATACCAATACATTTTCTCAATCTGCCAAAAGCATTTCCTCATATCAATACAATATAAAGTTACATCTGTAAAGAATCTTACAAACAAATCTTCAATCATTTCTTCACTAATATTTTCAAACATTTTTAATATTTTATTAGAATTGCTATAAAACAACAACCTATTCATTACAGTAAAAACAAATTGTAACATAATAACATTTTTTTCTGGTTATGTAAATTACCGTTGGATAGAAAATCAAAAATAAAACCAAATGAATTCATATTTTTATTAAATTCTCAATGATGACCACAAGTTTAAAAAGAATATTTTCGAACTGAATTTCTGATTTTGGAACGATAAGTGTGCTAAACAGATCCATGTTATGAAAGGAACGAACTGTGCAATAAATTCTTTATCAATGAATTTATGAAGAAATTATTATCATATCTCAAAATTATGTCTCAAATCTTGCACGTTTCTTTAATCATTTGAACCGATTTTATTTCCCATTATTGCTTTTGATCTACATCCGCCAATCATGATCACCTCTAAAATATTACATTAATTTAATTGGGCAACGATTGACATGCATATTTTTCATTAATAAAGTAATGTCAATTTCTAGGTTATTGATAAATTTCTATCCTTAATTATTTATTGATTAATAACATTGGTTTAATTTTGCGACTCAATCTATTTTGTTAATTCACTTACGGATGTGATTTAGGTAAAATTAAATCTAAACACTATTTTTGTAAATATTAAATATTAATTGATTTATCTATGTTTTCAAGCAATAATATAATTTTTTCATATTTACTTTATACAAAATAATAACACAATTTCTCTCCATGCATCGTTTAGATCAAATCATGCAGCATCATTAGAATATATCATAAATTAAAAAAACTATTTCTGTATTTATAATAAATATGTTAACTTTCACAATAGAAAAAATGTTATATTTATATAATTTGACCGAGGCTTCCTGAGAATATTTTCTCAAACACGATCGACAGTCAATGTGTTATCAACAATTATTATTATTTGTAAATAAAATAATTTTAAAAAGTTGAAAATTTAAAATGAAAATACTTAAAATAAACGAAAAATTAAATCATTGTAATAAATAAAAGTTATAAAACAGATTTTAAACGTTAAAGAAATTAGTGAAATTTAGATATATAGTTTGGAAAAGTTTTTCTTGTCTTCTAGAAATTCGTTAAGTTTCGAAGTAGAATGTTTAATGAGTTTAAAATTACTTTTCTTTAAATTGAACTTTTCCGGGTTATTTGGTAAATCTGACACTGGAAACCATTTGATATATTCAATTTCGTTTGAAACATTTGGCTTCATATAGATATTCGAATCAATATTTGGAATGACAAAATATCTATTTTTAATTCCGTACTGAACGAAATCGAAATAAAACGATTCGTCGATCAAATCCGTAATATCTACTCCAATTTCTTCGTATGTTTCTCGGATTGCTGAATCAACTAAGCATGTATCAGATTCTTCAACTTTACCACCTGGAAATATGATATAATCATTAAAAACTCCTTTTGTTAAAATAACATTTTTGCATCCTCGATCCAGCAAAATAACTTTCACACGAGGAATAGATTTACGACTCTCCATCCATTTTTCAAATTCTATGTCGATATTTATTCCTTCGGGTAAAATCTCTAATAGATAACTTTTTATTTCTTCCATAAATTCTTTCATACCAATCTTTGATGGTGTAGATGAGGATTTAGTCAAATCCAAATAATACCAATACATTTTCTCAATCTGCCAAAAGCATTTCCTCATATCAATACAATATAAAGTTACATCTGTAAAGAATCTTACAAACAAATCTTCAATCATTTCTTCACTAATATTTTCAAACATTTTTAATATTTTATTAGAATTGCTATAAAACAACAACCTATTCATTACAGTAAAAACAAATTGTAACATAATAACATTTTTTTTCTGGTTATGTAAATTACCGTTGGATAGAAAATCAAAAATAAAACCAAATGAATTCATATTTTTATTAAAATTCTCAATGATGACCACAAGTTTAAAAGAATATTTTCGAACTGAATTTCTGATTTTGGAACGATAAGTGTGCTAAACAGATCCATGTTATGAAAGGAACGAACTGTGCAATAAATTCTTTATCAATGAATTTATGAAGAAATTATTATCATATCTCAAAATTATGTCTCAAATCTTGCACGTTTCTTTAATCATTTGAACCGATTTTATTTCCCATTATTGCTTTTGATCTACATCCGCCAATCATGATCACCTCTAAAATATTACATTAATTTAATTGGGCAACGATTGACATGCATATTTTTCATTAATAAAGTAATGTCAATTTCTAGGTTATTGATAAATTTCTATCCTTAATTATTTATTGATTAATAACATTGGTTTAATTTTGCGACTCAATCTATTTTGTTAATTCACTTACGGATGTGATTTAGGTAAAATTAAATCTAAACACTATTTTTGTAAATATTAAATATTAATTGATTTATCTATGTTTTCAAGCAATAATATAATTTTTTCATATTTACTTTATACAAAATAATAACACAATTTCTCTCCATGCATCGTTTAGATCAAATCATGCAGCATCATTAGAATATATCATAAATTAAAAAAACTATTTCTGTATTTATAATAAATATGTTAACTTTCACAATAGAAAAATGTTATATTTATATAATTTGACCGAGGCTTCCTGAGAATATTTTCTCAAACACGATCGACAGTCAATGTGTTATCAACAATTATTATTATTTGTAAATAAAATAATTTTAAAAAGTTGAAAATTTAAAATGAAAATACTTAAAATAAACGAAAAATTAAATCATTGTAATAAATAAAAGTTATAAAACAGATTTTAAACGTTAAAGAAATTAGTGAAATTTAGATATATAGTTTGGAAAAGTTTTTCTTGTCTTCTAGAAATTCGTTAAGTTTCGAAGTAGAATGTTTAATGAGTTTAAAATTACTTTTCTTTAAATTGAACTTTTCCGGGTTATTTGGTAAATCTGACACTGGAAACCATTTGATATATTCAATTTCGTTTGAAACATTTGGCTTCATATAGATATTCGAATCAATATTTGGAATGACAAAATATCTATTTTTAATTCCGTACTGAACGAAATCGAAATAAAACGATTCGTCGATCAAATCCGTAATATCTACTCCAATTTCTTCGTATGTTTCTCGGATTGCTGAATCAACTAAGCATGTATCAGATTCTTCAACTTTACCACCTGGAAATATGATATAATCATTAAAAACTCCTTTTGTTAAAATAACATTTTTGCATCCTCGATCCAGCAAAATAACTTTCACACGAGGAATAGATTTACGACTCTCCATCCATTTTTCAAATTCTATGTCGATATTTATTCCTTCGGGTAAAATCTCTAATAGATAACTTTTTATTTCTTCAATAAATTCTTTCATACCAATCTTTGATGGTGTAGATGAGGATTTAGTCAAATCCAAATAATACCAATACATTTTCTCAATCTGCCAAAAGCATTTCCTCATATCAATACAATATAAAGTTACATCTGTAAAGAATCTTACAAACAAATCTTCAATCATTTCTTCACTAATATTTTCAAACATTTTTAATATTTTATTAGAATTGCTATAAAACAACAACCTATTCATTACAGTAAAAACAAATTGTAACATAATAACATTTTTTTGTGGTTATGTAAATTACCGTTGGATAGAAAATCAAAAATAAAACCAAATGAATTCATATTTTTATTAAAATTCTCAATGATGACCACAAGTTTAAAAAGAATATTTTCGAACTGAATTTCTGATTTTGGAACGATAAGTGTGCTAAACAGATCCATGTTATGAAAGGAACGAACTGTGCAATAAATTCTTTATCAATGAATTTATGAAGAAATTATTATCATATCTCAAAATTATGTCTCAAATCTTGCACGTTTCTTTAATCATTTGAACCGATTTTATTTCCCATTATTGCTTTTGATCTACATCCGCCAATCATGATCACCTCTAAAATATTACATTAATTTAATTGGGCAACGATTGACATGCATATTTTTCATTAATAAAGTAATGTCAATTTCTAGGTTATTGATAAATTTCTATCCTTAATTATTTATTGATTAATAACATTGGTTTAATTTTGCGACTCAATCTATTTTGTTAATTCACTTACGAATGTGATTTAGGTAAAATTAAATCTAAACACTATTTTTGTAAATATTAAATATTAATTGATTTATCTATGTTTTCAAGCAATAATATAATTTTTTCATATTTACTTTATACAAAATAATAACACAATTTCTCTCCATGCATCGTTTAGATCAAATCATGCAGCATCATTAGAATATATCATAAATTAAAAAAACTATTTCTGTATTTATAATAAATATGTTAACTTTCACAATAGAAAAATGTTATATTTATATAATTTGACCGAGGCTTCCTGAGAATATTTTCTCAAACACGATCGACAGTCAATGTGTTATCAACAATTATTATTATTTTAAATAAAATAATTTTAAAAAGTTGAAAATTTAAAATGAAAATACTTAAAATAAACGAAAAATTAAATCATTGTAATAAATAAAAGTTATAAAACAGATTTTAAACGTTAAAGAAATTAGTGAAATTTAGATATATAGTTTGGAAAAGTTTTTCTTGTCTTCTAGAAATTCGTTAAGTTTCGAAGTAGAATGTTTAATGAGTTTAAAATTACTTTTCTTTAAATTGAACTTTTCCGGGTTATTTGGTAAATCTGACACTGGAAACCATTTGATATATTCAATTTCGTTTGAAACATTTGGCTTCATATAGATATTCGAATCAATATTTGGAATGACAAAATATCTATTTTTAATTCCGTACTGAACGAAATCGAAATAAAACGATTCGTCGATCAAATCCGTAATATCTACTCCAATTTCTTCGTATGTTTCTCGGATTGCTGAATCAACTAAGCATGTATCAGATTCTTCAACTTTACCACCTGGAAATATGATATAATCATTAAAAACTCCTTTTGTTAAAATAACATTTTTGCATCCTCGATCCAGCAAAATAACTTTCACACGAGGAATAGATTTACGACTCTCCATCCATTTTTCAAATTCTATGTCGATATTTATTCCTTCGGGTAAAATCTCTAATAGATAACTTTTTATTTCTTCAATAAATTCTTTCATACCAATCTTTGATGGTGTAGATGAGGATTTAGTCAAATCCAAATAATACCAATACATTTTCTCAATCTGCCAAAAGCATTTCCTCATATCAATACAATATAAAGTTACATCTGTAAAGAATCTTACAAACAAATCTTCAATCATTTCTTCACTAATATTTTCAAACATTTTTAATATTTTATTAGAATTGCTATAAAACAACAACCTATTCATTACAGTAAAAACAAATTGTAACATAATAACATTTTTTTGTGGTTATGTAAATTACCGTTGGATAGAAAATCAAAAATAAAACCAAATGAATTCATATTTTTATTAAAATTCTCAATGATGACCACAAGTTTAAAAAGAATATTTTCGAACTGAATTTCTGATTTTGGAACGATAAGTGTGCTAAACAGATCCATGTTATGAAAGGAACGAACTGTGCAATAAATTCTTTATCAATGAATTTATGAAGAAATTATTATCATATCTCAAAATTATGTCTCAAATCTTGCACGTTTCTTTAATCATTTGAACCGATTTTATTTCCCATTATTGCTTTTGATCTACATCCGCCAATCATGATCACCTCTAAAATATTACATTAATTTAATTGGGCAACGATTGACATGCATATTTTTCATTAATAAAGTAATGTCAATTTCTAGGTTATTGATAAATTTCTATCCTTAATTATTTATTGATTAATAACATTGGTTTAATTTTGCGACTCAATCTATTTTGTTAATTCACTTACGGATGTGATTTAGGTAAAATTAAATCTAAACACTATTTTTGTAAATATTAAATATTAATTGATTTATCTATGTTTTCAAGCAATAATATAATTTTTTCATATTTACTTTATACAAAATAATAACACAATTTCTCTCCATGCATCGTTTAGATCAAATCATGCAGCATCATTAGAATATATCAAAAATTAAAAAAACTATTTCTGTATTTATAATAAATATGTTAACTTTCACAATAGAAAAATGTTATATTTATATAATTTGACCGAGGCTTCCTGAGAATATTTTCTCAAACACGATCGACAGTCAATGTGTTATCAACAATTATTATTATTTTAAATAAAATAATTTTAAAAAGTTGAAAATTTAAAATGAAAATACTTAAAATAAACGAAAAATTAAATCATTGTAATAAATAAAAGTTATAAAACAGATTTTAAACGTTAAAGAAATTAGTGAAATTTAGATATATAGTTTGGAAAAGTTTTTCTTGTCTTCTAGAAATTCGTTAAGTTTCGAAGTAGAATGTTTAATGAGTTTAAAATTACTTTTCTTTAAATTGAACTTTTCCGGGTTATTTGGTAAATCTGACACTGGAAACCATTTGATATATTCAATTTCGTTTGAAACATTTGGCTTCATATAGATATTCGAATCAATATTTGGAATGACAAAATATCTATTTTTAATTCCGTACTGAACGAAATCGAAATAAAACGATTCGTCGATCAAATCCGTAATATCTACTCCAATTTCTTCGTATGTTTCTCGGATTGCTGAATCAACTAAGCATGTATCAGATTCTTCAACTTTACCACCTGGAAATATGATATAATCATTAAAAACTCCTTTTGTTAAAATAACATTTTTGCATCCTCGATCCAGCAAAATAACTTTCACACGAGGAATAGATTTACGACTCTCCATCCATTTTTCAAATTCTATGTCGATATTTATTCCTTCGGGTAAAATCTCTAATAGATAACTTTTTATTTCTTCCATAAATTCTTTCATACCAATCTTTGATGGTGTAGATGAGGATTTAGTCAAATCCAAATAATACCAATACATTTTCTCAATCTGCCAAAAGCATTTCCTCATATCAATACAATATAAAGTTACATCTGTAAAGAATCTTACAAACAAATCTTCAATCATTTCTTCACTAATATTTTCAAACATTTTTAATATTTTATTAGAATTGCTATAAAACAACAACCTATTCATTACAGTAAAAACAAATTGTAACATAATAACATTTTTTTGTGGTTATGTAAATTACCGTTGGATAGAAAATCAAAAATAAAACCAAATGAATTCATATTTTTATTAAAATTCTCAATGATGACCACAAGTTTAAAAAGAATATTTTCGAACTGAATTTCTGATTTTGGAACGATAAGTGTGCTAAACAGATCCATGTTATGAAAGGAACGAACTGTGCAATAAATTCTTTATCAATGAATTTATGAAGAAATTATTATCATATCTCAAAATTATGTCTCAAATCTTGCACGTTTCTTTAATCATTTGAACCGATTTTATTTCCCATTATTGCTTTTGATCTACATCCGCCAATCATGATCACCTCTAAAATATTACATTAATTTAATTGGGCAACGATTGACATGCATATTTTTCATTAATAAAGTAATGTCAATTTCTAGGTTATTGATAAATTTCTATCCTTAATTATTTATTGATTAATAACATTGGTTTAATTTTGCGACTCAATCTATTTTGTTAATTCACTTACGGATGTGATTTAGGTAAAATTAAATCTAAACACTATTTTTGTAAATATTAAATATTAATTGATTTATCTATGTTTTCAAGCAATAATATAATTTTTTCATATTTACTTTATACAAAATAATAACACAATTTCTCTCCATGCATCGTTTAGATCAAATCATGCAGCATCATTAGAATATATCAAAAATTAAAAAAACTATTTCTGTATTTATAATAAATATGTTAACTTTCACAATAGAAAAATGTTATATTTATATAATTTGACCGAGGCTTCCTGAGAATATTTTCTCAAACACGATCGACAGTCAATGTGTTATCAACAATTATTATTATTTGTAAATAAAATAATTTTAAAAAGTTGAAAATTTAAAATGAAAATACTTAAAATAAACGAAAAATTAAATCATTGTAATAAATAAAAGTTATAAAACAGATTTTAAACGTTAAAGAAATTAGTGAAATTTAGATATATAGTTTGGAAAAGTTTTTCTTGTCTTCTAGAAATTCGTTAAGTTTCGAAGTAGAATGTTTAATGAGTTTAAAATTACTTTTCTTTAAATTGAACTTTTCCGGGTTATTTGGTAAATCTGACACTGGAAACCATTTGATATATTCAATTTCGTTTGAAACATTTGGCTTCATATAGATATTCGAATCAATATTTGGAATGACAAAATATCTATTTTTAATTCCGTACTGAACGAAATCGAAATAAAACGATTCGTCGATCAAATCCGTAATATCTACTCCAATTTCTTCGTATGTTTCTCGGATTGCTGAATCAACTAAGCATGTATCAGATTCTTCAACTTTACCACCTGGAAATATGATATAATCATTAAAAACTCCTTTTGTTAAAATAACATTTTTGCATCCTCGATCCAGCAAAATAACTTTCACACGAGGAATAGATTTACGACTCTCCATCCATTTTTCAAATTCTATGTCGATATTTATTCCTTCGGGTAAAATCTCTAATAGATAACTTTTTATTTCTTCCATAAATTCTTTCATACCAATCTTTGATGGTGTAGATGAGGATTTAGTCAAATCCAAATAATACCAATACATTTTCTCAATCTGCCAAAAGCATTTCCTCATATCAATACAATATAAAGTTACATCTGTAAAGAATCTTACAAACAAATCTTCAATCATTTCTTCACTAATATTTTCAAACATTTTTAATATTTTATTAGAATTGCTATAAAACAACAACCTATTCATTACAGTAAAAACAAATTGTAACATAATAACATTTTTTTGTGGTTATGTAAATTACCGTTGGATAGAAAATCAAAAATAAAACCAAATGAATTCATATTTTTATTAAAATTCTCAATGATGACCACAAGTTTAAAAAGAATATTTTCGAACTGAATTTCTGATTTTGGAACGATAAGTGTGCTAAACAGATCCATGTTATGAAAGGAACGAACTGTGCAATAAATTCTTTATCAATGAATTTATGAAGAAATTATTATCATATCTCAAAATTATGTCTCAAATCTTGCACGTTTCTTTAATCATTTGAACCGATTTTATTTCCCATTATTGCTTTTGATCTACATCCGCCAATCATGATCACCTCTAAAATATTACATTAATTTAATTGGGCAACGATTGACATGCATATTTTTCATTAATAAAGTAATGTCAATTTCTAGGTTATTGATAAATTTCTATCCTTAATTATTTATTGATTAATAACATTGGTTTAATTTTGCGACTCAATCTATTTTGTTAATTCACTTACGGATGTGATTTAGGTAAAATTAAATCTAAACACTATTTTTGTAAATATTAAATATTAATTGATTTATCTATGTTTTCAAGCAATAATATAATTTTTTCATATTTACTTTATACAAAATAATAACACAATTTCTCTCCATGCATCGTTTAGATCAAATCATGCAGCATCATTAGAATATATCATAAATTAAAAAAACTATTTCTGTATTTATAATAAATATGTTAACTTTCACAATAGAAAAATGTTATATTTATATAATTTGACCGAGGCTTCCTGAGAATATTTTCTCAAACACGATCGACAGTCAATGTGTTATCAACAATTATTATTATTTGTAAATAAAATAATTTTAAAAAGTTGAAAATTTAAAATGAAAATACTTAAAATAAACGAAAAATTAAATTCATTGTAATAAATAAAAGTTATAAAACAGATTTTAAACGTTAAAGAAATTAGTGAAATTTAGATATATAGTTTGGAAAAGTTTTTCTTGTCTTCTAGAAATTCGTTAAGTTTCGAAGTAGAATGTTTAATGAGTTTAAAATTACTTTTCTTTAAATTGAACTTTTCCGGGTTATTTGGTAAATCTGACACTGGAAACCATTTGATATATTCAATTTCGTTTGAAACATTTGGCTTCATATAGATATTCGAATCAATATTTGGAATGACAAAATATCTATTTTTAATTCCGTACTGAACGAAATCGAAATAAAACGATTCGTCGATCAAATCCGTAATATCTACTCCAATTTCTTCGTATGTTTCTCGGATTGCTGAATCAACTAAGCATGTATCAGATTCTTCAACTTTACCACCTGGAAATATGATATAATCATTAAAAACTCCTTTTGTTAAAATAACATTTTTGCATCCTCGATCCAGCAAAATAACTTTCACACGAGGAATAGATTTACGACTCTCCATCCATTTTTCAAATTCTATGTCGATATTTATTCCTTCGGGTAAAATCTCTAATAGATAACTTTTTATTTCTTCCATAAATTCTTTCATACCAATCTTTGATGGTGTAGATGAGGATTTAGTCAAATCCAAATAATACCAATACATTTTCTCAATCTGCCAAAAGCATTTCCTCATATCAATACAATATAAAGTTACATCTGTAAAGAATCTTACAAACAAATCTTCAATCATTTCTTCACTAATATTTTCAAACATTTTTAATATTTTATTAGAATTGCTATAAAACAACAACCTATTCATTACAGTAAAAACAAATTGTAACATAATAACATTTTTTTGTGGTTATGTAAATTACCGTTGGATAGAAAATCAAAAATAAAACCAAATGAATTCATATTTTTATTAAAATTCTCAATGATGACCACAAGTTTAAAAAGAATATTTTCGAACTGAATTTCTGATTTTGGAACGATAAGTGTGCTAAACAGATCCATGTTATGAAAGGAACGAACTGTGCAATAAATTCTTTATCAATGAATTTATGAAGAAATTATTATCATATCTCAAAATTATGTCTCAAATCTTGCACGTTTCTTTAATCATTTGAACCGATTTTATTTCCCATTATTGCTTTTGATCTACATCCGCCAATCATGATCACCTCTAAAATATTACATTAATTTAATTGGGCAACGATTGACATGCATATTTTTCATTAATAAAGTAATGTCAATTTCTAGGTTATTGATAAATTTCTATCCTTAATTATTTATTGATTAATAACATTGGTTTAATTTTGCGACTCAATCTATTTTGTTAATTCACTTACGGATGTGATTTAGGTAAAATTAAATCTAAACACTATTTTTGTAAATATTAAATATTAATTGATTTATCTATGTTTTCAAGCAATAATATAATTTTTTCATATTTACTTTATACAAAATAATAACACAATTTCTCTCCATGCATCGTTTAGATCAAATCATGCAGCATCATTAGAATATATCAAAAATTAAAAAAACTATTTCTGTATTTATAATAAATATGTTAACTTTCACAATAGAAAAATGTTATATTTATATAATTTGACCGAGGCTTCCTGAGAATATTTTCTCAAACACGATCGACAGTCAATGTGTTATCAACAATTATTATTATTTGTAAATAAAATAATTTTAAAAAGTTGAAAATTTAAAATGAAAATACTTAAAATAAACGAAAAATTAAATCATTGTAATAAATAAAAGTTATAAAACAGATTTTAAACGTTAAAGAAATTAGTGAAATTTAGATATATAGTTTGGAAAAGTTTTTCTTGTCTTCTAGAAATTCGTTAAGTTTCGAAGTAGAATGTTTAATGAGTTTAAAATTACTTTTCTTTAAATTGAACTTTTCCGGGTTATTTGGTAAATCTGACACTGGAAACCATTTGATATATTCAATTTCGTTTGAAACATTTGGCTTCATATAGATATTCGAATCAATATTTGGAATGACAAAATATCTATTTTTAATTCCGTACTGAACGAAATCGAAATAAAACGATTCGTCGATCAAATCCGTAATATCTACTCCAATTTCTTCGTATGTTTCTCGGATTGCTGAATCAACTAAGCATGTATCAGATTCTTCAACTTTACCACCTGGAAATATGATATAATCATTAAAAACTCCTTTTGTTAAAATAACATTTTTGCATCCTCGATCCAGCAAAATAACTTTCACACGAGGAATAGATTTACGACTCTCCATCCATTTTTCAAATTCTATGTCGATATTTATTCCTTCGGGTAAAATCTCTAATAGATAACTTTTTATTTCTTCCATAAATTCTTTCATACCAATCTTTGATGGTGTAGATGAGGATTTAGTCAAATCCAAATAATACCAATACATTTTCTCAATCTGCCAAAAGCATTTCCTCATATCAATACAATATAAAGTTACATCTGTAAAGAATCTTACAAACAAATCTTCAATCATTTCTTCACTAATATTTTCAAACATTTTTAATATTTTATTAGAATTGCTATAAAACAACAACCTATTCATTACAGTAAAAACAAATTGTAACATAATAACATTTTTTTGTGGTTATGTAAATTACCGTTGGATAGAAAATCAAAAATAAAACCAAATGAATTCATATTTTTATTAAAATTCTCAATGATGACCACAAGTTTAAAAAGAATATTTTCGAACTGAATTTCTGATTTTGGAACGATAAGTGTGCTAAACAGATCCATGTTATGAAAGGAACGAACTGTGCAATAAATTCTTTATCAATGAATTTATGAAGAAATTATTATCATATCTCAAAATTATGTTTCATATCTTGCACGTTTCTTTAATCATTTGAACCGATTTTATTTCCCATTATTGCTTTTGATCTACATCCGCCAATCATGATCACCTCTAAAATATTACATTAATTTAATTGGGCAACGATTGACATGCATATTTTTCATTAATAAAGTAATGTCAATTTCTAGGTTATTGATAAATTTCTATCCTTAATTATTTATTGATTAATAACATTGGTTTAATTTTGCGACTCAATCTATTTTGTTAATTCACTTACGGATGTGATTTAGGTAAAATTAAATCTAAACACTATTTTTGTAAATATTAAATATTAATTGATTTATCTATGTTTTCAAGCAATAATATAATTTTTTCATATTTACTTTATACAAAATAATAACACAATTTCTCTCCATGCATCGTTTAGATCAAATCATGCAGCATCATTAGAATATATCAAAAATTAAAAAAACTATTTCTGTATTTATAATAAATATGTTAACTTTCACAATAGAAAAATGTTATATTTATATAATTTGACCGAGGCTTCCTGAGAATATTTTCTCAAACACGATCGACAGTCAATGTGTTATCAACAATTATTATTATTTGTAAATAAAATAATTTTAAAAAGTTGAAAATTTAAAATGAAAATACTTAAAATAAACGAAAAATTAAATCATTGTAATAAATAAAAGTTATAAAACAGATTTTAAACGTTAAAGAAATTAGTGAAATTTAGATATATAGTTTGGAAAAGTTTTTCTTGTCTTCTAGAAATTCGTTAAGTTTCGAAGTAGAATGGTTAATGAGTTTAAGACCAGTGTAGTCCAAACTGTGTGCCGTGTCGGGTGCCCAGGTGTGCCGTGATTTTTTTTTAAATAAAGTCAAAAAAACTCTGTTTTTCCAAACAACTCAATGAAAGGAAATTGAATTGTGGATATTTTAACAGTTATTTCAAATTTAAATGTTAATCAATCAATTAAGTGCGAAATTTATTTGTTTACAATCATAGTTATATTTCTTACTAGAAATATTGACTATCTAAAATACGTAAGCAGCTTAATTATGTTTACTTAGAATCTTAAATATTAAATAATAATATTTTTTAGTTTATAGGTTTTTCATTTCTTAAAAGATTAGTAAAAGTGCAATAAAAAATTGCAAATAAAGCAAAAAAAATTTAGGTGTGTCGCGAATATTTTTAATTCAGGAAGACGATTCCGAAAAGCGATGCACAACGAAGCTACTAGAAAAGCAGTTAAAAAAGAAAAGAACAAAACTACTGGACAGGTTTAGAAGTCGATCAGAGGACAGCGACAGCGACGATGACGATGGAAATGATAATTATCACCACCCAAGTAAAAACCCAAATGCTAAACAGATTGAAGCAGCTCAATATTGGGAAAAGGAAAAGATAAACGCATGGATAGCCAATAGCACCAGATCTAGTCGGACAACAATCAGCATCACTTAATATGGTACCCAATATGTATCCACCAATACCAAACAACCCGGGAATGAATTATATGCCTATGAGGAGAACGAGAAGTGTGGATCAAACCAATGGCGTTAGGACAATAGCGGTAATGAACGCACCAAGAGGTCTAGTAGCAACAGTAATGATACAAATCAACGGAAAAAAACAAATGCAATGATAGACACAGGAGTAAACGTATCTGCAATAGCTATTAATCAAATACCAGGAAAATTCTGGAAAGATATTGAACCACCAATAATCCACATCATAGCATGTAGCAAAGAAGATGGTGGACCACATTGAGATACCAAGATAACGAAATCGAAACATATTTAGCGGTAATACCAAAATTAAGCGTACCATGTATAATCGGTACTGATCTAATGCCAGAATTATTGAAAGAAGTAGTAATCGACCTAACAACAATGTGCTTAAAAGATAAAGCAGGCAGAATATACAAGATGAATGCAATAATTAGAAGTCCGGAAAAAATAATAGTACCAACAAAATCGCAGATGATATGTCAAATAAAAGTTGATTCAGGTATAAAAGGGGAAGCAATTTTCGAACCCAGCAGATCATTCTAAAAAAGACGAGAATTACCACTCGCAAAATATATAATAAAGAGATACCTACCCATTGCCAGATATCAACAAAATGCTACTCATGTTACAGGGAGCGGCATATTTTACATCACTCGATCTTAAAAGCGGATATTGGCAAATAAAGGTCAAAGACGAGGATAAAGAGAAAACAGCTTTTACTTTGGGACGAAATCTATACCAATTCAGAAAGATGCCATTCGGAAAGGCCAATGCACCAGCATCGTTTCAATAATGCATGAACTTCGTAATCTATTCAGCCACATTCGAACAACATCTGGAAGACATTAAAAATGTATTCATTCGATTACGTCATTAGATTCTAAAGCAACTAGTGAATGAATCAAGAAAAAGACCAAAGGACGATAAGAAAAAATGGGAAAAAGAAAAGAGTAAAAACGAAAGGAAAACAAACGAAATCTTAAGACAAGCTAGAAGATGGAAAAGAGAAAACAAAGAAATGCAAAAAGAGATACGAGAGTTATCGCAGAAATTGGGATTAACCAATGAACAAGAAAAATGGGAAGAAACCCTGAACCAGCAGGAAGAACTGAAAAGAAAAAGAAAAATCGCCGCATGGAGTCAGACCTGGCAGACCAAGGCCATG
Source organism: Schmidtea polychroa (assembly GCA_959609185.1). Taxonomy (NCBI): domain Eukaryota; kingdom Metazoa; phylum Platyhelminthes; order Tricladida; family Dugesiidae; genus Schmidtea; species Schmidtea polychroa. The sequence goes on from CAUHTR010001267.1 coordinate 38,225, forward strand.
GAGTTTGAACGCTATTTGTCAGTCAAACTAGCATTAAAAGATCAAGAGGGTAGATTAATGGAAGAGGTAATCACCCAGCAAGCAGAACAAATAGTAGAGCTGATCAACAAAACAACCGAGTTGGAAAGAGATAACAACGGGTATAGAGGAGCGCTAGAACAAAGGAATGTAGTACTAGCAGGAAAGAACAGAAAACTAGAAAACGAACGGAAAATGTATAGTGAAAATATAAAAAATCTGGAGAAAGAACTAGAAAAATGGAGAACGAGAAAGTCAAGGAATTGGAAAAGTAGATAGAGATAATGAATGAGGAAGCCAGATACCTCACCTACCTGATTGATAAGGAATTGAACATCTTGAGAGCATTAAGAGATGAAGTACAAGAGCTAAGGGCTCAACTCCCAAGGTACTACGTACCGCACGACCCTATTGCAATACATTTCGAGTCGTCAGTAGAAAGCGACGAAAGGTATGGTGTTTCTCGTGCGCCGACAAGAATGCGAACCTGAAGGTGAACGAATATGTAGGAGCGCTAAAACGACGAATCGACACGCGGGAGGGCGCTTGGTTCGCCCCGACGCTAATGAAAGAGGCCAACATGAAGATTCTGAGGCTCGAGCACTGCCGAGATAGCTTGCTCGAAGAGAGTAAAAGTCAACGGCTTTCCATCAAGGCTCAATCCGCAGCCCTTCACCGCATCTACTCCGAAGCGAAGTTGAGAAAACGAGTTAGTGAATATCATATCTTGATTATAAAGGAAACATATTTCCACTTCATCACCAGCCGGATCACTCGGACACGGTTCTTAACTCTCGATGCACCTCTCATGGCCCCGAGATGCTTTCTCCAATCACCCCTACGTTACGATCACGGGAATCAGTATGCCCGCAACATCTGTAGCAACGCTAGGTCAGTCTGATTTCTGAGTGTTGCCAGTTTAATAAAGAAAATGCCTACTTTTAATAAAAGGTTCTTACCACATTTCCACGAGAAATAATGCATCAATTAAGGAGCCACATTAGTGACAGTGATAAATTCATAAAATTCAATTCATCAGAACAGATATGAGGATATTCCGCTGAAAGACTGAGACCGAACGGCCAGAATAATGATAATTACAAGCCGTTGAATTTAGGAATAGTGAGATAAGTCCGAAGGAAAGTTCCGAATTCTAACCAACACGCCGAATTTTACTTAAATTTTATTTGACAGCTAGACATAAAAATCAGAATTTTCCAGTTCCATTTAAAGGCCTACACTGACAAAGTACCACACGCAAATCATCAAAATACAAATCTCTCGGCCTATTGAAATCAGCTCGCGTTGCTATCAACTGGAAACAAAATCGATAGTCCGTAAATAATATGTAGGGTTAGTAGTTATCAATTATCAAATCTTCATGTCATAGACAATTCGACAGTTGAAAATTAGCAAATAAAGACCTGTTACAAATCGTTTATTCTCGCAAGTATTTCAGGTTTTTCCTATACGCTTGAAATTTAAATTATTATAATTAATGGGTGACTAGACATGCTTCAAAATCATTATTTAAGTAAATTGACAAGTTAATTTGAATTTTTAATTTAATGTTATCGTAATTTAATAAATTTGACCTGAGTTCACCTAGAAAATTGAAGAATTGATCTGGTAGAGGTTTCTGTTAACCAAAATTAATTATAGAATAACATAAAACCACATAACTAAATAAATTGACTTATTTGATAATTACAAAATGTCACCGAAAGGTTTAATTATTTAAACAATTCTGAATATGTTTTCAACATGTTAAATTATAATACCTGTAGAAAGCTATTATAAATTTTCAATTTACTAAAAATTTCATTCTGAGTTAGTATTATGTAACGATAAAATTTCATTTATAAAAGATTTTCATATATATCAAGGCTAAAGACTCAGATAATTTCCAACGTTCCATCTAATCAAAAAATATTGTAACTGAATGCGCTAAGACGTAATTTATCTTACAACGGGGGAAAATAAATTAAAAACTTAATCAAAATAAAAATGTGCGATAGAAACAGAATTTAAAACTTCAATTTAATAAAAATTAAACATTTAAGCAATATTTTTTATGAAACCGATTATAATTGGCACTGTGTTGAGCTCAGATAAGAAAAGGTTAAAAATAACTGTTATTGGATCGAAAATTACTTAAAATTTCATTTGGTTGTTTATGAGTGCAAAAAACTTTTAAAGGAAGATAAATAAAATAATTTTAATAATAAAAAATTAAATTTTCTGAATTAAGGGATTAATTGATTATCCGTGATTACCATCATGCGAACCACATGAAAAAACCTGTGACCGTGTGAAACCACTTGCTAAAAAACTTGGTAACTAAACCAATTTGGAGGATATCACATAGGAAACCTACACAAGTCAAACTACATGCGTCTTTACAATCCACTGACGACTGATAAAAGGTGTTCGTCAAATTGTTTTATTATCAGTAATAGTTCATTATCATTATTATTATAATTACTAAATTTGTTATAACTGTCATTATAATTAATGATAATTATGATTATGATAACTGAAATCACTGGCAAAATTGATAATGCTAGTGGTACTGAAGATGCAGCACAAATTGGCCCGAAATTCGATACAATAACAATATTGGGACTGGGTAACAAACATTATACCGAATTGCAGTTCGACATGCTCCACAAACTTCTGTTTTCCAGCCTTTCTCTTTCCAACAATCAAATGTCTTTTGTTTATGCCAGATTTTACACCCGATTCTAAGTCGAAAACAATCACCCAAATTAATGCATCTCGAGTTCTCGATTTTGCTACCACCTGCCTTCATCATTCACGGCTTCAGTACTCTGTTGTTCGTTTCTGAGATTTTTTAAGGCTTTTTGAGGTTGAGCCGATTTGGTGATAAATCTTTCCGTCTTTTGATCTTGGACGTTGTTGGATTGAGTTTTTCCAACTGTAATTAATGGGTTGTGAGAAATTAGTAACTTCCTTAGTTGTTGAATTGTCGTTTTGGTTTTAAGTTTGGTTTTTTCTTTTGTTGGTTGATTTTAGGATAGAGTGTAGTTCCTTCTTTGATAAAGTGTAGTTCCTCTTTAATAAAGAGTAGTTTACATGGATAGAATTAGGTTGTTAGTAGCTTACTGCAGCACAACCATCCGGCGTATTCCCCCTAAAAAATTGCTGCAGTAAGCTAATTTTCGGTAACCAAGCAACGTTATGTAATTTTTCTCACTATAGTGAGAGGGTCTCAATGGGTCCTGGGATTTTCAACAGAAAATCCGACTATCGCTAAAATTTCGTGATATTTGAAATTATAGTGAGGGAGTCTCGATGGGTCCTGGGATTTTCAATACAAAATCAATGATCAAGTGAAATATTTTGTTAAATAGATAAATTAAATGCTAAATTTTTAAATTTAGTAAAATAAGGGCTGTATTTTAAAGTTAAGTAAATTACCGTCTATATTTTTAAGTTAAGGAACAGATGGGCTATATTTGGCAATCATGGGTCTAAAATTTTAAATTAAAGTAAATTAAGGTCAAAAAATTTCAATTAAGGTAAATAGGTAAATTAAATATGTAAATTAAAATAGATAAATTAAATGATAAATTTTTAAATCAAGTAATCAAAGGTCTGAATTTTTAAATTAAAATAAATTAATGTAATAAGTAATAATTTAAATTTTATTGTCAGATATTTAGAAAAACTAACAATTGATGACTAACAATTTTCGATGCAAATATTTATGAAATAAATTTCAAAGACAAAATTAAATTCAAATTAAATACAAATACAAAAGTTTATTTAGTAATAATCTTCATCATCAGTTAACAAAACATCGTCTATGGCTATAAGTTTTACCTCTTTGACTTCTGGTTCATTGACTTTATTATTTTCTTTGTTATTAGTAATATTTCAACTTACATACCTAATTGCATAACTTTTATTTTCGCCTACCCAAACCCTTTTGTCGTCATTATTAGTTAGTGTGATTTTTGAATTTTGGAAACTATATAATTAGTGATTCTTTGTACCTATACGAAATTGAGGTACTAAAAAATTGATGTTTTTATTAAAACAATCCTTATAAGATTCATGATTGAGTTAAGTATCCTTTGCTTTTAAATATTTAGATTTGCCTAAAAAACTGTAACACTTAGGTTTAAAGAATTCCCACTCATCGTATCCTTCACCCTTACTCTCGTCTTTAATATTTTCCTATAACAAAGTCAAGATTTTTATTATAAAATGGGTGATTATTAGGATAAATCGAAGTATCCAAAAATTTATCTTTAACCAATTCAGACAAGTGTTTCTAATTTACAATTTTTTACCTCAAGAAAGAAAGAGTCAATATCTCCAGCAACGATATTAATACCACAAAGAAATTGTTATTTATATTTTTTATAATTCTACTTATTGTAGTTTATACATGCAAAGTTTAGATAGATCAAGTACGGATTGTTCAATGTAGCTTGGTCTATCTAAACATATAGAATTGGGATTTAGCAAGGCCGCTATCAAGTTGTCGTGAATTTTAATAGATTTTTTAAATGATGGTTTAGAAGTATATGTTACAAGTTTTTTATCTGTAATGTATAGTCGAAGATTTATTCTTCTATTCAAATTAGTAGGTAGTTAGGAGTCCTCTACAGAACGGTTATCCGAGGGGGTTCCCGGCGGGGGGAGGGGTAAAAAGTTTTTTTATGACGCAATTGCTGCAGAGGGTGTTTAAAATCAAGATATAGAATATCAATTTTATTGTCATCAACAGAGCCACTGGGATCAGTTTTGAATAATAACGGTTTGTCCATTTCAATATCATAAGATAATGCCATCATTGAACAACCTAATGGTCGCATCTCAGCCGATTGGGTGTAAAGCTGATTAATATCCGCAATACAACGACATATTATGTCACAAGGCATTTCATATCCATTTTTATATTTAAATCGAGCTGCTTCCATTTGTGCACGACATACTTGAGATTGATAATCAGGGATCATACCAGTCATAACACCTCCAGTACTTTCAGTAATATTAAACAATCTTGTAGCTGAACTCTTCTCAATCATTTTATCTGGAACTTTTCTTTGTGTAGCTACTACATCACAATTATTGCCTCGAATACCAACGGAAAGCAATCCACCAAATAAATTTGATATTAGTTGGCCAAAAACACCATTAACGTTATCAGGATCTCTTGGGGTCATAAAAAAGGAACCATCAGTTTTGTTGGTAGTATTTCCCATTTCCATTGAGTTATCAGATTCATAAATTTCTTCATTAAAAGCAGCCATATTTTATCATCATTCGACTGCAGCAAAAAACCAATAAATTCGACATTATTAACTCAAATTCTAAATCTAAAAATTAGAACAACTAGTTTCATAAAATTTAATGTCTCAGGATATTTTCAATAGAAAAAGGTTGTATTATTTGGGTGGGTCTCCTTTGTCTTGGGATTTTCAATACAAATTTAAATTATCGATAATAAAAAGCCATAGTAATTTAAGTTCTCAGGATATTTTCAATACAAATATCAGTTTACCCTAAAAAGCAAGGATTTTTATATTTAAAATAAGGTGGGTCTCCTTGGTCCTGGTATTTTCAATACAAAATCCGATTATCACTAAAGAAGAATTGATATTTCTAATTAAAATAAGGAGTGTCTCCCTGGTCCTGGGATTTTCAATACAAATATCAGTCTACATTAAAAAGGCATGGTAAATTAAGGATAAATTGGAAAATTAAGGTTCAAATTTTTAAATTAAAGTAATCAATGAGTTCAATTAAGTAAATTAAGGTCTAAATTTTTGAATTAAAGTAAATTATGGTCTAAATAAGTTAATTAAGGTTCAAATTTTTAAATTAAAGTAATCAATGGTCTAAAATTTTGAAATTAAAGTAAATTAAGGTTCTAAAATTTTAAATTAAAATTAATTAAGGTTCAAATTTTTAAATTAAATAATAAATGGTCAAAAATTTTAAATTAAAGTTAAATAATTAAATTAAAGTAATGTAATAAGTAAATTAAAGTAAGATTTTTAAATTTATTAACTAAAAGTTAGAATAATAGTCGGTGTTTGAGAATTTAAATGTTTTAAATGTAAATTTTAATGAAATAATTTTTATAATAATTTCAATGAAATATTTTTTAAGATAATTTTTAATAGAAATTTTAATGGAATAATTTTAAATGGAAATTTTTATGAAATATTTTTTAAATTAAATTTTAGATTGAAATTTTTATGAAATATTTTTCAAATTAAATTTTAGATTGAAATTTTTATGAAATATTTTTCAAATTAAATTTTAGATGCAAATCTTTGTGAATTAATCAATAAACACATGAAATTATTGGTTAAATATGAAAATAAGGGTTATATTTGGTTGTTATGTAAATTATAGTGTAAAATTAAGTAACAAAGGATAAATTAAGAATAATTAAGTAAATTATAGGTTCAAATTTTTGAATTAAAGTAATCAATGGATATATTTGGTAAACAAGGTTAAATTAAGTAAATAAAAGGTTAAATTTTAAAGTTAAAGTAATATTTTTAAATTAAAGTCATCAATTTCGTGAATTTCATTTTGATTGAATGAATATTTAAAAATTTAAAGTTTTATTGTTAATTCTAAGGTAAATTTAATTAATTTCTTGATAATTGGATGTATTTTTATTGACTTGTTTTTTACTTTTAAATAAAAGTTATTTTTAATGAGTTAGGTTAATAATCAAGTGATAGGTTAAATTTTGATGATGATATTGAATTTAACTAAATGATTTTTTTAATAATTTTCTAATAATTTCATGTTGACTGAAAGAATATTTTAAAATTTAAGGTTTTAATGGTGATTCTAATATATTTAATTGATAAATTTAATTAATTTCTTGATAATTAGCTGTATTTTATTGAATTGTTTTAAAACTTTAAATAAAAATCAATTTCAATGACAATTAGGTTAATAATCAAATGATGGGATTAATTTTTGATGATGACTTTGTAGTAATTGAATTTGACTAAATAATGTTTTCAATATTTTTCTAAGAATATTCCATTTACACGTTGATGAACTTTTAAAAAACATAAGCTAAGAAACCAGTTAACTTTATCAAGGATAGATATTTTAAATTTACTTGAAAATTATTGTAGAATATACTGAAATTTATGACTTAGTTTTCTATTATTGCTTGAAATTGATTGACTGAATCGATGAATAATTATGATGAATTATGATGAAATTGATTGATGGTAAATGGGGAAATAATGAATTTTGATCTTTTAGTGGGCTCTTATTATTTAGCTTCTAAATTATTTCATAGAAGTATGTTGGGTGGCGATAAAAGTTAATGAAAATTCATATTTTTGAAGAATTCTCTAAGAATTTTAAGAGGATTGACTGAATTAAAGGTGAATATATCCTCAAGTGTGTAGAATTAAGGGTTAGTCGGTTAGATATTGATGTTTAAAAGGGGTAAAAGTATTTTGTGAGAGATCGGTTAAAATGGGAATTTATAAAATTTAAAGGGGATATAGTCGGTTGGATTTAATGGGGTATCGGTTAATGTAGGAATCTTTTGAATATTTAAATGGGTTCTTATTGGAAATGTTTTAAGGGAAATTGCAATACATTAGTCAGTTATGAATCAATAATAATGTGAAATTATATCATTTTATTAGGTTGTGATGAATGCACAGTTAATTAATTTAGATTCCTGGTTTAGAACAGTTTTATTAAATTTTCTATTAATTATCCAGGGTTTTATTAACCAATTTACTTGGTTTGGACAATGAAACATTTAGAGATAATTTGGATTGATATCAACTTTAAATTAATTTTATCTTTATTTAGGCGGACAATGACAAATGTTGAGAAATATTGACTTAAAACATCCACAACAACTAAAGAAAATTGATCTTTATTAGAGGAAATTTATCGGTTGATTTTAATTAGAAATTTTATCGGTTGAATATTGGTAAAATATGATCATTTGAAGAAATATAGAGATTTTTATTGAATGGATAAATTTAATCTTTCAATGGAACCTAGTCAGTTATAAGGGAATTTTACAGTAATATTTATTTTACCTTTAGAATAAAAATTTAATTATAGTTGGTTTTATCAACAGATTTTATAAATTATTTAGTGTTAATAAGAAAATTAATTTTAGATGATTTTAGTGAAATATTTGTAATAATGGGAATTAAGGGTATAAATATAGTCATTTAAAGAGATTTTAAGGAATCTTATTAGTCTGAGGGGAATATATGATCTTTCACAAGCACTTATCATTAAAATACCAATCTTTAAATATTGATATATTTAGGGAAAATTGATTCTTTTTAGATGATTTTATTTGAGAATTCGCTTGGATATAACAAATACTGAATAAACTGAACAAACATCAGATGATTTTTATTGAAAGTCAAAGAGGCACTGTTAACACAATATCTCAATCCGGTAGGCTTGGGCCCGTCTTCAAACACGTGGCCAAGATGAGCTCCACAACAGACCCAGCTATAAGCACCAGGATCTTTGTTATCCCCAAATATGCCCGTAAAGGCGCATTCTGTTCCTTTATTTCTGGCGGTTCCGTATTGTTCAGGAGTTAAAATTGTTTTCCATTTATTATCATGTGATAGCGCTATCATTGAACAACCTAATGGTCGCATCTCAACCGATTGGGTATAGAGCTGATTAATATCCGCAATACAACGACGTATTATATCACAAAGCATTTCATATCCAATTTTAGATTTAAATCGAGCTGCTTCCATTTGTGCACGACATACTTGAGATCGACAATCAGGGATCATACCAATCATAACACCTCCAGTACTTTCAGTAATATTAAACAATCTTGTAGCTGAACTCTTCTCAATCATTTTATCTGGAACTTTTCTTTTTGCATATCTATCGATTTCATTAAGCCAATTTTTAACATTGTTAAACGAATCTTGATAGGTAACATCATACAAAACAATAATTCCATGAGTTCCTCTGTAATAAGACGAGGTTATAGTTCTAAATCTTTCTTGACCTGCTGTATCCCATATTTGCAATTTTATAGTTTCATCATCTAATTCAATAGTTCTGATTTTAAAGTCAACTCCAATTGTGCTTATGCAACTTTCAGTATAAGAATCATCTGCAGGTCTGAGTAATAAACAAGATTTTCCAACACCAGAATCTCCAATTAATAGAAGCTTGAATAAATAGTCATACTCTGGATTCATTTAATTATTGTCAACGTCCGGTTTCGAATAACAGATTATTATAATTACAATTATAATTACAAAGAATTCCAGAACAATTCGAAAATTCCTTTTATACAGCAAAACAAATCTAAATCAATTGAAATTCACAAATCTAATTAAAAGATAATCAAAATCATACCCATTGCTCGCGTCTGTGTGCGCACACCCATTTACCATAATTCGGCACACAGACGCGAGAATAATCAACCAACAAAATAATCAACAGCCAGTCAGAGGTGAGTGACATTCCCCCTCTGACTGGTCGAAACAGAGTCATTTACTGTCATTTAAATGAATTTACTGGTTTATCAGATGTTATCATTAGTTATCAGTCTCATTTGGAATTTGATGATGATTATTTTTAGTGTACATTGCCGACTTTGATAATTTTTATTGAATTTATACTGAATTTTCTGAATTATTTGAGCAATTAGTCAATCAATTTCAGTATACATATGTCCTTTAAAATATAATGAAAACTAATTTATTTCAATTAATTTATTCAATCTAAACCATTTATTTACTAGATCTTATTACAAAATTCTTATTAATTTATTATCTTAGATGATTCATATTAACTTGAATGATCAGTATTTTTTATTTACTGGATTATTAATGACTAGAATTTAAAGTTCTTTCTTGTCCATTAATTACATTGTTATGATATTTATTTAGTATGTTTTGAATAATTTAAATTTTTACAATAATTTAATCAATTTTTACCTAGTTATTGAAAAATCTCGAGTTCAATCGAAATTTTATTAATGTTTTATTCAATTTCTTCAAGTGGAGATGATTTTCTTTTAAAGATCTATTTGTTAGTACATAGTTTTTGGTATTTGTTAATAAGTACTTGGTAGTTAGTACTTGGTAGTTAATACTTGGTATATGGTTGATAGAGTTTAGTTGTAGATGATGACAAGAAGATAATGTATGTGATGAAGAATATTTTAGAAAGAATTAGAAGCTCTACTTCAAGAGTGTATCCATAAGACAAAGATTCAAGATTTATATTCAAACATTCAACCAACATAGAATCAAATCCATCTAGTATCCAACTAAATTCACTACAAGTCAATGGTTGACTTAAAGTCCATCCGTAATGATTATTTACGTCAAAATAAAGCAATTCTGTGCTCTCATCAGTTTTCACAAAATGTTTATTTACAAAAGTAAGACCTCCTCTTATTCCACCCTCATGAAAACTGATATTTTGAATAATGGGTTTCATATTTTCTAGAAAAAATTAATTTTACTATTAAATTTAAAAATTAAATTACTTAGCAAAGTTAGGTATATTTAAATTATGTTTAAATCTGAAAAAGATTTTTATATATAGTATTGTTTGTAATTTATTGATTGTAATTAATTGACCAATCAATTATCTTGAAACTATTATTGATCAATTAAATCTATTACATTGTGATCCTCTATTTTAGAGGATTGACATTATTGAAAGTAGTTTCATTACATTTGTTATTTAAATCCCCAAAGTTAGAGGATTCACTTCTTTGAATGTAGTTTCATTACATAATTCAATTAGCAACAAATTTTAAATAATTATTTACTTTCTTTAACAAAATCTAAATTTTATTCAGACAATGGCTCTCATTGACTTTAGGCAAGCCAAACAGAATTTAGTCAAACCGCCATAATAAAAAGATGACTAAAAGTGACGAAAAAATTAAAGCGAAAAGTTAAGGCATTCTGAAAGTCATGGAATTTTTTATTGTAGTTTAATCAAAGACTCGCGTTTCTAGTCCTTTGTCCAAAGTTGATTGTATCAGTGAAAATCTGAACCAATGTAATTTGTTGTAATAAAAATTTATTGATTTATTATTCTGATCGAGAACATGTGGAACTAATTTAAACAAAAAGTTTAATGAAAGTCAAAAATAAAAGCATCGGAATTTCAAAAAATTATTTCTTAAACTAAATAATTTAAATTTGTTTTAATTACACATGAAGTATTTTTAAAAAAATTTATTTGAAATTAAATTAACCAAAATTTTTAATTTTTTAAAGCTGCTATAATTAGCTTATAGAAGCCTTTTTTAATAAAATATATATTTTAAAATATTTATAAAATAAAGCTTCTAATAACTGTTTATATACGCGATTTAAATATTTATTATTCTGATCGAGAATATATGGAACTAATTTAAACAAAAATTTTAATGAAAGTCAAATTAAAAGCATCGGAATTTCAAAAAATTATTTCTTAAACTAAATAAATTAAAATTTGTTTTAATTACACATATTTATTTGATAACTTATTTTAAATATATTTTTTCTTTTTCAAATTTAATGCGCGACAGTAAGTAATTTCAAATCACCATAGTTTCGTTTTACAACTATTTTTATTTCATAGATCAATCAGTTTTTATTTTAAATATGCCAGAAAGGCTCAATGAACATATTCTTAAACACATCATCAGTCAAGTCTGTAAAAAAATTATTGTCAGAATATATTGTGACTCCCAGAGTACATTGGGAATTATTTTTTGTCAAGCTAATGTAATCGAACAAGTCCAGAAATATATAAATGGGAAAGTTATTTATGGAGTTGAGATTAAAGCTATCATTTCAAGTTTTCCCGAAATACAAAAAATAGTTAATCAAGGAAACTGGGAATCTTTTAACGAAATCTATTCAGAAGAAATTAGAAATGTATTTGGTGATGCCTATTTTGATTCAACGTGGTCCAATAAATTAGATCAATGTGTACAAAGAGTGAATTGTTTTGGTAGCACAATTGATTGTGGTGAAGGACGTTTCACCTATTATAATTTAAAAGATACACAGAGTTTTCAAATTAATGAATTTTTCTCAAAAAGATTAATAATTTCCAAACTTATAAATATCATAATCAGATATATTTCCCCTAACGAACTGAAATTTTACATAGAAAAAATGATGAAATTAACGGTTCCCGATTTGCAAATGATGCTCCACAACCTCTCGTTTCTTAAATTAATGGTAAATAAATCTCAAATTTATTTATTTATTATTTTGTAAATATTTTAGATGATTAAACTCAGAAAACCTTTGGAAACATAAACGTTATTTTAAAATGTTGGAGCATAATATTATTTTTCAATGAAATATATTTTTAAATTTATTTACAAGCAATTTTTAAACAATTTCCAGAAAAAATCATTAATTTTTTATGTAACACTAATTTTCCGTGTTGGATAAAGACTTGAAAATTTGTTCAGTCCGAAACGGTTGAAAAATACAAAGAATGAGACAAGAATTAGAAATATCAAGAACAACAGAAAAGATAAAAACTGAAAATATAAAATACGAAAAATAAAAAAGAACACATTTAAACTAAAAATGTAAAAAATGCCAAAGAAAATATAAAATGAACTCCGATTAAAACACATAAATAAATTATTGGAAAACATCAATAAAGTACAAAGTAAATCAATTTGAATTTTAAAGGAATTTAAAAATTGTAATAATTATATTTATTTAAGAACGAAAAAATGAATAAAAAAAATATGTCAATAAATAAGCAATAGAGTATCAAATTTTATTTTAATAAATATGAAGTTCGTGGATTTTTTTTCGGAGCACTTTCTTTCAGTTATTGAGTTGGATCCTTGTTCTTTTCTTGTACATTTCTCAGTCACTCGAGTTCTTTACTAATCGAATTTCAAAGATAAAATTCAGCATATAATTTCACTTGGGAGTTTCTGTAATGATCTGAATTCCTACCATATCTAAAATCGGATTCATGTAACACCTAATTCCGAAATTTACCATAGTCTATAATCTAAAAAAATTCAATAAATTTATAGTATAGGAACCTGTGTGTAAAATTTTAATGTTCCGAAATTTAACATATTTATTATACATAATGAAAAATGCATACAAATTTATTATAGCGTTTTTCCCCGAAATTTATCATTAATTAACATATTGTTAAAACATTATTATTTTCAAATTATAAAACATTATAAGGGACAAAACATTTGATTCAGAATCGGACAGCTCTACTTTATTAGAAAAAGACAAAAAACATCCTTAGATTTAATTATAAAATAATTTTGAATTTAACATTTCTTTAGATTTTTAGGTATTTCTCAGGATACACTGCCTTTTCGCGAAGGTGAAGATCTGACAATGTTAGATTTATTAATTAAATTACAAAAAAATAAAATATTTTACAGAATAAAAGATATGTGTCGTCAAACTCTACCTTTGTGTGAAGGTAGCATTTCAAATATTGAAGAAGATCATTCGATATCTTAGGATTTGCAGAAAAATCGCAAATCATAAATTTTAATAATTTATTTTAACAAATTAATATTTTCATAGATATACAGAAAATGACAAAATTCGGCTTCTTTCTTATTGTATTAAAAAAAATTAATGTCTTCGGTGATTACTTTATTTGTTTATAGTTAAAAATATATTTGACTTACATTATATCGAAATAATTCCAATTAATTTCATAATATTCCAAAAAAACCCTGAATTTTAATTAAAAATAATTTATATTATAAATGCTGACTAAAAGTAATATTTAAGAACTTGAATAATTATCTCATAATTATATAAAATCAAAATTCAAGTCTTAAAAGTTACTTAAAATTAAAAAAAAGACCTGAAAAAATTTTTAAAAGTTATAAACTTCATTTTCATATAAATGATGAGTCACCCCAACTGGTGTGCACACCAACGTATATTATAGACCAGTGTTGTCCAAACTGTGTGCCGTGGTGGGTGCCCAGGTGTGCCGTGAAATTTTTTTAAATAAAGTCAAAAAAACTCTGTTTTTCCAAACAACTCAATGAAAGGAAATTGAATTGTGGATATTTTAACAGTTATTTCAAATTTAAATGTTAATCAATCAATTAAGTGCGAAATTTATTTGTTTACAATCATAGTTATATTTCTTACTAGAAATATTGACTATCTAAAATACGTAAGCAGCTTAATTATGTTTATTTAGAATCTTAAATATTAAATAATAATATTTTTTAGTTTATAGGTTTTTCATTTCTTAAAAGATTAGTAAAAGTGCAATAAAAAATTGCAAATAAAGCAAAAAAAATTTAGGTGTGCCGCGAATATTTTTAGTTCAGCCAAGTGTGCTGTGGCTCAAAAAAGTTTGGACAACACTGTTATAGACAATGATAAATTTCGGAATTAGTTGTAACAATAGAGAAAAATTATCTTTTCTAAAATTAGTGAAAAAAGGAAAAAAGTAAGGCATATCTCGACATCTGTCAGAGATAAGGTAGGGACAGTGGGAAATGCGATAAGGAGAAAATGGAGAAAATATGTAACAAACTTTAAAAGGGAAAGATACAAAGAACATACAAAGTTAGAAGAGAGTTAGAAAAGAGTTAAAAAAGGGAAGTTAGAAAAGGAAAGTTAAAAGCAGAATTTAAAAAGAGGGTTAAAAAGTTGGATAAAAAGAATTCAGAAGTTATAGTCGAATAGGAATTCGATTTTGAATTAAAACTTAAAGTAGTTAAGAAGAGATAGTTGATTGGGAGGATAACGAGAATCTTTGTAAACTTTATATAAAGGTGGAAAAGAAGTGAATAATTATTGTCAAAACAATAGAGTAATCGAGTAATGTATTCCTGTGATAAAATTGATCGACGATTAGTGATTATTATTGTTATTGGCGAATTTTATACGGAGAGCTATTCTTCACGTAGTGACCTAATAAGCTTTGAATATTTGTCTATATTAGAGTTATCTTGGTCGAATTTATAAATTGATGAAACACGCTGGGATTAAGAGACGTAATTGTTGAATTTATAACTCATCACCTATCCAATAAACCCAAAAATTGTAATAATTATAATAATAATAAGAAGAAGAAGAAAACACTTGACTGTGCTCATCAAAAAAATATTATAGTAAAATTTGTATCTAGTAGAGTATCCCAGTGGTCGGAAAACGTTTATGTTCACTGAGATAAATTGATTTACCAGATTTACAGTCAATTTCCTGATCTTCGCTTCTCTTTCTCCACCCAAAAATATGTACACGGAATGGGGTGAAAACGCCCTTCTTCATATTATAATTTTCTTTCTCCTAACTTGAAGGGTAGGGACGTTATTAACTAAATCAATGGGAAAAACTCCATACTGATTTTTAGGCATAATTTACATTAATATATCGATATATCACCTGACATTTTTGGAATCTATTTAGCGCATTTCTTATAGTGTTTTAGTAGTACTGTTAGCCTCCATGAATTTTATTATTAGATCTCTTCTCTTTATTAATTAGGCGATCGTCCGAGTAATGATTAACAAATGATCTTGAAGATTTAAGATCTTGAGAATAATCCAAGTGGTTTTATAAGTGGTAAAGAAAACTGGTTTATAAAGTAGTCAGAAATAGGTTTAACAAATAGTTTAAAATTCGATTGAAAAAGTGGCTTAAGAATAAGGTACTACCATCCGAATTAAAATTTAAGTTAAGTTTGAATAAGTTTGGTTTAAGAAAGTGGTAAATTGTGAACTGAAACTCCTTCATTTTGTGTATGTGTTCGACCAATCAGGATCGATCGTGTACAGGGGTGTAGTCAGGAACTGTTAAAATTTTGAAAAAAGCCTCTTTCAAGCGTACAATTTGTAACCGTAAGGGCTACTAATATTGAAAGCAACTTTAAAACGTTCGGAAAAAATGTACTATTACAGGACTTGATATTATCGAATATTGAATTCGGTTTTTCAACAAGCTTTGATAATCTCAAATTCCACATTTTAATTTCTGCCCTTAATTGAGTTGCTGAAGCTTGCAAGTAGTCACCATAAAAGTCCAAAATATCATCAACCGCTTTTGCAATTTCTTCTTCAGCAATAATGTCGTTGTTAGTAATGATTCGAAATCCTGTCAAAATTTCTTTATGCTTTTGAAATCTTTCCTCAAGTTCGCCGCAGAGATTACTAATAACCGGTTTGAATGAAATATTTTGATAATATTCTTTTGTGCTTAAAATAACCATACGTGGTCTACCACAAAATCTCGGTTTTCGAATATCTTCATACTTTTCAGTAATTTTTGTTGCATTTGAATATATCGGATCAAACTTGTTTGATAAATCGCACATAATTTCCTTGAATGTGTCAATAATATCTATAGCTTGTGTTATGTCGATCGAAACTGATTGTAAATATCTGCTAAGTCCTACAGTAATGCTTAGTGTATAGTCAAATGACAATAAAGACATTATAATCGTATTTAAGAATCCAATTGCAAAATGTGAACCATCATCATTCCATTCAAAACAATGCTCTGTAAGCTGCAGTTCTTTGATGGCGTTCTATAAATCGTGTAGGACATATATTTTTTAACTTATTTTTTGTGCTCTCTGGACATTTTTCTAAAAGAACTTGCTGACACTTTGATGTATTAAAAATCTTGAAAATTTGCTTAATTGTCTTAGTACAGCTTTTAAGTAAGCCAATATTACCCGAATCTCTCAATGCCAAATCTGATTGGTTAATTTTATTTTTTGTTTAATTTATTTCTTTTCTTTCTGACTGGTAAGATGATATTTTTTACTATTTCTGTGTCCTTTTTCGACGATTTGTGTTATTTTCATGTGTAACTTCCTGCTTTTCTAGATTTTATTAATTTTGTTTTAGTTATTTTTATTTTACTTGTTATTATTAATTTTAAATATTCTTATTTCCTGTGTGAGGTCATCTCAATTGACCATTTCATTTACTTATTTATTTAATGAAAATTTAATAAATGCAGAAAAAGAAGGAAGAGAAATTAGTGACAGGGTATTTATATTTAAGTGTATATTATATTTTTGAAGTATTTATGTATTATTAATTGAAAATTGAAAAATTAATTTAAATAAAATAATAGAATATTGTTTCGAAACAGACATTTTTTAAATGAAAATTATTTATTTTACTAAGTACAAATTATATTTTTCTTTCAAATTTCAATTTTTAAATAGTTTTACAATACAGTTTTTCGTTTCTTTAATTAGATTAAATGTGATTTTCAAAATTATTCTTAATTTATTGTTTTATTGTTCTATTTGAATTTGTGTATTAGGGTAAAAATTTGTGTACATAGCAAATTAATAATTTTTTATTTGAAATTTAATGACAAATAAAAAGGAAAAGGAAAAGCAATTACAAGATAAATTGCAAATTATTCTTGCAGATCTTTTAAAAGATGATGATAATAAATACTGTGTTGATTGTGATTCTAAAGGTTGGTCAAAAACTGCTCTTTGATTTTATAATGCTCCTATTATGATAGGACCAAGATGGGCTTCTTGGACATTAGGGATCTTTCTGTGTATTCGCTGCGCAGGAATTCATCGAAATTTAGGTGTACATTTATCTCGAGTAAAGTCAGTAAATTTAGATTCATGGACACCACAACAAGTTGCGGTAATTTTATATTAAATTATTAATTTGATTATTTATAAAATTCCATATTAGATGATGAAAGAGATTGGCAATAGTCGTGGTCGAGCAATTTATGAAGCAAATCTTGAGGATAATTTTCGTCGACCTCAAACCGATTCATCATTGGAACAATTTATACGCGCAAAATATGAGCACAAACGATATATTGCTAAGGAATGGATTCCACCAACACCTTCGATAGACTCAATCTCTGAAGAAATTCGAAAATTAGAGCAAAATCAAAACAAGAAAAGAGTAAATTATAACTCTAATACAGCAAGCAATTCGACTATTTCGATATCGAGACGGGAAATTATTGACAATTCAGTTTCTATGAAAAAAGATGAGGTGAAAGATTTTAATTTATTTTCAAATCTTATACATAATTTAAATAGCCTATATATATAACAAAATTTATTAAATCAAATCTTT
The DNA here is from genome assembly GCA_959609185.1 of Schmidtea polychroa. NCBI lineage: Eukaryota > Metazoa > Platyhelminthes > Tricladida > Dugesiidae > Schmidtea > Schmidtea polychroa. The sequence continues at coordinate 56,337 of CAUHTR010001267.1, forward strand.
TTGAAATTTGATAAGTTTCAAAATCTGTCGCTTATATTGTCAATCAAAATTAATTATAATATCTAATCTGCCATAATATTTTAAGAAAAAAATCAAAAAATAATATTAAGACTAAAAGAGGCAAATTTTACCCTTTTGATAAAATTTATGAATTCATCTTTATTTAATTCTAAAATGTCTATTACCAAGCCAACATGCAATCAAACAATGACCATACAGTAAAAAAAACTATTTTGTTGGTAACACAATTAATTTTCCAAATTCATTTATTATTTAACCTTTCTTTTCATTCAAGAAAAACCAGATAATGAATTTCTTGTTCCCAAAGAAGTATCAATATATTACAAAATATTAATTGATAGTCGAAAATAATTTAGATCTCTTGAATTTCAATAAATGCTTGCTATTTTCATATCTTTCTATTTTATTCTTACTCATTAACTTATCTTCAAACCCAAATCGGAATTTCTAGTTTCAGTTATCCTCATACATTTTTGCCAAGAAAATTGTAATTATTGTTCCTTGCAGACAAAATTAAAATAAAATTCAATAATACCCTTAAATCTACTTTCAAAGATAAATTATTTCTGGTAATCCTTTGAAAAATTAAAGTTTACAACATTCCGTGACTATATAAGCACTTACTAAATTTTAACAAAGTGCAAAATATCGATTTACACATTTTACTTGGTTCAACTATAAATTTCTAAATCATTTTAATGTTATTTAGAACTGATTAGAGATAAAATATTTAATATATTATTCAGAAACAAATCTCATGAGTCAAATAGTATTTATTAATTATCTAGAGCTAAAAGATCATTCAAAATATCATCATTTTCAACGGTTTCCTCGCTTTTAGGCAGAATCGTATTCATTTTGCATTGTTCATGTTTTATAACGTGTGATCCATCGTACACTGTGTAAACTAGTTTCGATTGTTTTTTTATTCTAAAAGCCTCAGCCAGCTTATTAGCCAACTCGCCCAGCTCGACCATTTCATCCATATCGAGAGCTATTTCAGACATAAATTAATGAAATCATAAATACTTCTCTAACCGAAAATTATTATTTTTCCATTCCGTGTAAATTTAATTAATGATTTATATTGATTATCTTTACTGAGACCCAAATAAGTTTTATCTTTGTAATAGTAACAGAAATGATCCACTTCCAAGTCATATCTAAAATAATAATTTTAATTTGATCTCGAAGATTGGAATTAATTTACACGCAATGATGTGGATGTGCTGATTTCAACAAGTCGAGATCAATTTTGTACGGAACTTGAGCCTTAGAAAAAATGTTAAATACCTTGTACTTACAGAGTCTTATTGGATAATTCAATTTCTGTAGCCTCCGAGCTATAATCCTCGCTCCTTTTCGTGCACCATCAAGACTGTTGTGTTCAGTAAAAAATGTTTTCGATACGTTAAAAATACCTTCGTGCTCCTAAAACGACCATTTTTCCCGACGAATAGATTTTAACCTTTTCTATTTCTGGCTGTCTTAATTGAGTTTCCAGTGTGTCCTAAAAATTGTAATAATTTCAATTGCGTTCTGTTTCTTGTCCATCATACCATTTTTGACTGGACATATTCGACATCGTGACTTTTCCAGGCTATCTGTTCCAGGGGCAGCCTTACTCCCAGATCCATAGCGGCTGATACATTTGTAATTTCAACACATAATGTAGACTTTCTTATTTCATCAATAAATACTTTTTCAGACTTGCCAATGCGGCTCAATCTGGCGATTCGTGCCTTCTCCATATTACAAATTAAACAATTTTATTGAATATTAAAACGAAATTTTCAAATTTTTAATTAATGACAAGTTTTTTTAATTATTATTAAGTATTATTAATTAATTTTTTAAATGATGACATTAAATATTTTTTAAATTTCTTGATTGAATGTTACATCGATTTTTACTTTAAGTGTAACTTTGTTGGTACCTACATAATACCATTATAGACAATAATGACTATAAATATCTAAAAATATGTAATTTGTATGGCGGGTAACAATTATATTTCCCTACTCAATAGTAATTATTTGTTAAAATTTGTCGCGTTTTTTGTGGTTTCACATGTTACATTGGCAAATTGACCTTTAAGAAATCCCTGTTTACATTTTTACACTTTTGACAATTAATTAAATAATAAAAGAAATAACAGATAGTAAAAACAAAATTTAATCATTATAACTTGATATCTGTAAAATATATAACCCTCACAAATATCAATATCATATTTTTGCAAAATATTACACCCCAATTCTTCTGAAAATGTAGGTTTGTTTTTGCAAATATATATCTCTGATTGATGTATGGAGCGGAGCAATGGTGTATGAGTAGTATAGACTTTGAGAAAAGTACAAAACTCGTATATGAGGCAATCGGTAGGAAACGTGTTAAATTTAAATGAAATTACACCCACATGTTTTTATGTATACAATTCTGTTTGTACACATTGTGTAAAGCAATAAAGGGAAAATCATTTAATAAGCATTAGAGAAAGTAACAAAGTTTAAACGAAAATTAACGGAATTGAATTAAGATTAAAGAAAATAGTTGTTGTGAATTAATTGTATCATTGGTAGTAGAAGGGTTAATAAATAAAATTAGCTTATTTGTTATATTTTTTTGATGGAATGTAAAGTTTTGCTATTAATCTGGCAATATGTGATTATTGGGTGATGTAATAACAATTGATAATTATTAATTGAGCTCATGTTTCTATCCTTTACTTTTGTTGTAATGCAACAAATTTTTTACCGCATTGTATTTTATTAAATTGTAATTTATTAAAATATTTAATTAACTACATAAATTAGAGTGCAAAGTCCTATTCAATCTATGTTTAATTATAATCATCCAGACCATATTTAATATTCTAGTTATCGCACTTTATGTCGACACTACTTCAACACAAGTTACATTTTATCAAATGATGGAACTATTTTTTACTTTGTAATAACTGATCTTGTGGAAAATCGTCTGAATGGATGCATAATCGATTATTGGAACATTTTCTGACATGAGATTTAAGGGAAAATACATTTTCTAGACATTCTTATTTTTTAGATATACTTGTATTATTTTTGTAATTAAGTTCGGTTTTTCAAAATTTGTCAATTACACAACGTTCTAATTATTGCTATTTTGAACACAAATGATCACTGACTAAACTTTTAACCATATATTTTACATTCAATAATTATGTTAGACAAATTCACTTGTAGTTTGTATCGAATTGGTTGACAGTTTAATGTGATAATCTATGCAAATACATTGTCAGTCGGACTTTTCTAGGTGGAAATTAAATTGGTTACTACCATTATATAACACTACCATTATAGTACGACTAAGACACTTATCATATCTAATTTTGCGACAATAGTTTAAAATAAAAGTATCTAGATTGGCGAGAAACCACAATTAACTGTCAACAACAAAGTTGATTTACTTGGCTTGGAAAATGATGTCGTATCAAGTAACATTGACGACACGTTCGGAGATTTTGTGTTTGCTTCTGAACCACCGATACCTACTAACCAGGTTGTGACTAATTCTGTTTGCAAACCAGTTACCGTATCATCGGCTGTGGACGATTTGATGGGACTTAATTTGGGCAATTCCAACACCGTTGCCAGTTTGTCTGGCTTTAACATGGCCCCGAATATATCAGCATCCTCTCCAGCTTTACCGAGTGCTGTTGGGAAACTCGATAAAAGTTCCATTCTTGCTCTCTATAATAACAGTAATACAAGTGGCAATGTCATGGGACAAATGACAAACCAATCCATGTGGCCCAATGCCACAACATCAGCATATCAAAACAGTAATACAATGCATCCAGGTAATGATTGGTAACATTTGTTCCGTTCATTGCCTTATTCACAGTAGATTTCCAATCTCAACCTAATTATGTTGTTAATGGCAATAACTGGATGATTCCTGGTCAAATCAATAATACCAGCGCATTTGGGATGCAACACAATCCATTTTATACAAATTCTGTATATCCCGGTCAATCAGTGATGCCTACCATATCACAGGTGAATATTATTATTAATTATTATTATTATGATTATTATGATTATTTTATAATCGAAAATTATTTCATTTAATTCAATATATACTTTGCAGCAAAAGGTTTATATTATCATTTCATTGTTTAAAATATTATTATTAAAATATTATTATTAAATTATTATTATTATTATTATTATTATTATTATTATTATTATTATTATTATTATTATTATTATTATTATTATTATTATTATTATTATTATTATTATTATTATTATTATTATTATTATTATTATTATTGATATTATTCAAAACATAACTTATATTAATTTCATACTATTATTTCTAATCAATTTCCCTTGACGTGGTCCTTACAGCTGTACAGCTTTGCAATTGAGTTTTGTGGTAAATTAACGAATGCCGTCTAATGCTGATCAGATAACATAATTTTTATTTCTTTTTCTCTGACCAAAATTTCATATCAAATAATCACAATATTGATAAATTATTATTTACTCTAATTTCCGCCAGATTATATACAAATGCAAATATATTTTTTCCATATTTTTGTTTTTGTCTTATTTTTCGATGAGATGTTTTGCCTTTTTATGGTTGTATAGCTGAGCTCGATGAATTATGAAAATTATATCAATATCTATGTCAATGCGATTACACGCATCGATCACTGATATTTCCACATAATATTCATATATATATCTAGAGATTATCAGGTCAATAAAAAAACGAACGATAAGAAATATTAGTCTTAATTGTAAATGGGTAAGTTAGGATCAGGTGAAATTGAAGTGCACTAATAGATAATTTTTAATAAATAAAACATTAGGTATGAATAAATTAATGGGATCATAAGTCAAATTTTAATTAAATAAATTTTATTAATTTAATAAATTTAAAAATATTGATTGTATTTTTATAATTCCTATTTTTTAATCCTTTCAATGCAAAATTTTTACACTGAAATACTGGAACAAATAATAGTTGGTAATGTTGATATCCAATATGAATTTTTGCTGAATATTGGCATTTTGAAAAGAGAAATAAAATGTAATTACTGTAATGAAAGAATGAAGGCGAGGATTTGTAAAAAAGTAAAAGATGGTAGAGTTTTATTTTTGTTCAAAGAAAGATTGTTCAAAATATAAAACTACAAAAATCTGTTAGAACAGAAAGTTTTTTGGACAATTTTAACATCACTTTTAAGGATATTTTGAAAATTTTTTGGAAATTTTCTCAAGAAGTATGTTGTTCAACCTTTCTATCGGAACTTGATTGTGCAGAAAAGGTATTATATAAATTATATGGAAAATTGCGTGGTTTATGCCATGATTATTATGTGGAAAATATTGAAATGATTGGTGGTCCTGGACATATTATTAATCTTGATGAATCAATGTTCAGGCATAAACCAAAATACCACAGAGGAAGAGCAACGGATCATGAGATCTGGGTGTTTGGAATTGTGGATTCTAGTTATGTGCCTGCAAAAGGTCTAATGTTTGTTGTTCCTAATCGATCTTCTCAAACACTATTGCCTATTATACAACAACATGTAATTCCTGGATCAATTATTCACACCGACGAATGGCGTGCTTATAATAACATTTCTAATGCCGGATTTGAACATCATACAATTAATCATAGTTTAATGTTTGTAAATCATGAAACTGGAATACATACACAGTTTATTGAATCATATTGGGCGAAGCAAAAGCAACTTCAAAAAACAATGAAGGGCATAAGAGGTAAAAAATTAAGTGAATATTTAGCGATGTTTAATTGGTGGGATAATGTTTGTCAAAAAAACTTTCAAAAAGTTATTGAATTAATTAAATTATTTAATTAATTTTTTTTGTTTGTCATTGAATTAATTAAATTATTTAATTATTTATTATTCTTTTATTGGGGGAAATTTGACCATTGATCAAAAAAGGGGGGAAATTTGACTTATGATCCAATTAATGTAATAGGGTTCACATAACAAGGCAATATTTACAACCATTTCTCCATGAAATTATTCATTCCTTATTTATGGTACATAAAATTCACCTTACACAAGTATTCACGGACGAATTATGAATACACTAGTTGAAAGTTAAATTATCAACAGTGTATACATTCATATGTAAAAAAAAATTATACCAGATTATAATGATATTCTCAANTTTTTTGCTGAATTTATTTATTTTAATTTGGTTTTATTTAAATTTCAAATGTGTCAGATCTTTATTCCCAGATTTTTCACCATGTATTTCAATTTTTTTTAATTCATTGTTTAAATAATTCTATCCGTGATTATAAATGTTTACGCATTTTAAATTAAATTTTATATATTATATTTTATATTTTAACCATTTCCATAATGTAAAATAATTGATAAATAATATCATAAACTTTTGATGCATGTTTTAAGTTTTATTCAAAAACAAATTTAAATTTTAAATTATGAAAAATTCCTGTTCTATCTGTTTCAATAAATAGCCGAAATTTTCAATATGTAATCTTAATCTTTTTAATTGTATTATCTGCAATTTAATTAGTGAACAAAAAAATATGCTGTGAGAAAACGTGGTTCACCGCATTTAATGCAATACATATGAGGAAATGTATGTTGGTAGTGTTCTTAGGAATTATCATCAATCAATAAAAATCTTCAACCATGTCAACTCGAAAAAGATATCGGCCTATATTATAACCAGTAACAACGATCATTAAAATGTCAGAATTAGAGGGCAATGCGTATCAAAAATAAACATCCAATACTTGATTCTAAGAAGGACGCTAAGATGTGAAATCACTCACTTGAACATTGTATCTTTTGTTGACATTGGTGAAAAGTTTTCCTTATAGTAATTTTTTGAGGGTGAAGGGCGGATGGAACAGAGTTGTGAAATCCAAAAGTTATTCTTTAATATTTATAAATTTTTAAAAGTTTGGTGAATTACGAAAAATTTTTATTATAGATTTATGGGAACATAAATTGTTTAAATAATAACATCAAAAAAAGAATTTATAAGGGAAGTAAAATTACCCGACAAATTATGTTTAAATTCTTGGGTCATGAATGTTTAAAGTGACTATCATGATTAAATTCTGTACAAGATATGTAAACTTTTTAGAAATTACAGATTATCAAAATTCCCAGTTCAGGATATTAGAAATATTTTTCAAAAAGTCTTCAGCCTATTTAATTTCATACGATATAAATAAAATTTTAATTTATTGATTTTTGAAAGTTTTCAATGTTGACTTGAAATACCGTATATACTCGCGTATAAGTCGAGAAATTTACGTCAAATTTTCAAGTCAAAATAGCCACTTCGACTTATACGGGGGTCAAAAAACGTACAAATTAATTTTTAATGAAATCATTAAACCTTTTTTTATTTTTATTACTTCGACTTATACACGGGTTTCCAATTTAGGACTTAAAAATACGGTAATCAATATTTCTCACATTAAAACATTAATTCTACGCAACACGATAAAATGTTGCTTAAAATTAAAGTTTTGATCTTTTGTCAGAATAAAAGGAGAACAGATTAAAGGTGCCAAAAAAATTAAAAGATTTTACTGATATTCGCAAAATATTTTCATTTTATTTAACCCAATGTAAAAGTCTTTACAATCATGCATGCATGTATATTTGCTTCTGAATTGTGCGTCTATTTCATGCTAATATAATGTTTATGTGATATTTCAGTGATAACTCGGTGTAATCCGTAAATTAGTCACTAGAGGGACATAACTCTCTAGTGAATACATTAAATAAGATTTATCTAATGTAAACAAGAAATAATATTATTTTAGAATACTTTTTATACACATTAGTGTAATTTACGTAAATAGCTACATTTGGAAGTTCGTCTAGGAAGGAATAATAAATTGATTGTAATTTATTAGCAATTGTAAGCCTAAGAACAGATTCTGTAGACGTTGATTGCTGGTAATGTAAATTTGTTGATGTTTCTTTGTTGGTTGATCTGCTTTTTTTATCCATTCGCACAACCTTTAGAAGGTTAGTATTTAGATTAATATATTCATTTCTCCGTGGTCAACTAGGATTTTCGGGAATAACATGTTTTAATGACCTGTTGGTATCGCTTGTTCTCATTGTATGAAGTCGATGAAATTTTAGAAATATGAATTTTGATCAAAATATTATCTTATAAAGGAATATTCAGGAAAGTGCGCTGTCATATAATAGGTATTCAAATATTCAAATTAATAATTTTGTTATTTTTATCGATTGGTAATTGTGATTTGTGTTGCACATTTCTGAGTGACCAATTAGATTACTTGATAAAATGCACAACTGATACCATTATTATATAACAATGAATTAATATTTTGATACTGTGTGACGATAAGGAACTATTTTTAATTTTCCATTATCAGCATTATCTCATTATCACTGGTACAATATTTTATTGTACTATTGTTTTCTAGTTTCGTATTTTATTGAAATTTATTCAATTTGCATTATGACCATTAACCAGTCAGATATGATTGTTTTATTGCTTTTCAGTTGAATCAATGTTCTCATCTCAATTTTCTCTTTTGCACGCATGTCCTCATGTGTCCTCATTTGTATATTGGTGAATTCGGTCATGTATCATTTTTTTTCTGGTCACTTTTTACGAGCGTGTTAGTAGTTTAGTAGTTGTATAGAAATTTATCGGTTATTATCTTCAAATTCGTAACACAAGACTAGACGTCGCCGATGAAGCTCATTTTTCCTTTCGTTCAATGATATCACCACTGTATACCATGCTGTCACTATCAATTATGTATTTCCGAGTATGTCAAAAGCACACTTTATCTTTCTCGCTATTTAAATCCTTTTTTTTAATTTTGATCTTTAACATGTTATCTTTATTTAAATTCTAATATCAAAGTTAGAAAAAACCTTTATCAGTGAATCAATTTGTAATGAAAATTCAACAAACCATTAAATTTTTGCAAAATTTTCTATAGAACTACAGAAATAATGCATTTTTTGTAAGTTTATTAACAATTATTTTAATAGTTCTTTATTTTTTGTTTGATTATTGATCTCAGGGAAACTACACTTTCCTTAATTGGCTGACAAGTTAATAGAGTGATTCAAATTTTTAAAAACTTTACTATAGTTTCTGTTTCTGATTTTGATTTATTGTTTCTCTAGTGAAATGAGAATAATCGTAATCCTCCAACTACAAAAATTGTCATATCACAAATAACTATTCAACACATATCCATCTGATTAATAAACGAGCACTGGTCTCCCCCACTTACCAACATTTTTAATACTGATTTTATTTAATAAATGTTGAATAAATAAATTTTCTATAATTAAAATATTGTTAATTTTAAAATCTGTTATTAATAACTTTTAGAAATATAAGTTTTGATAGCTGCAGTTTTTACTATATTTTCCTATTTAAATGGTTTTATTTTTGGATTCAGTTTATTGATAAAGGACAATTAACAAGATACCGCCCAAAATTTAAACCCAAAAATGAACATTATTCACATAACTTTACCCTTCAATAAACAGGAGGTCTGGTAGTTACTGTAAATGTATGTTGTAAAGAGATAATCAACTGATTAATATAGTACTGATTGAAGCAATATTAAATGCGTAGACTCTAATTTGCGATAATAATTGTCACTGCCCAACTTTTGTACGATCGTGTGAACAGTTTTTGATTACATTTCCCATTGATATTCATTCATTCTAGCCAACATTTCCAACCAGTGTTTCTGGTGGCCACAGCCAGCCTCCAAACCCAATGCTGTGGTAAAGATAACGACGAATCAACAGTTGTTCTATGAAGAACAATTTTCCTGAGAACTCTAATATTATTAATGCTGATGACGATGAGAAAAATAATAATTTGTTTGTCTTCATTTAGTTATTATTAGTATTATACTATCATTAGTTTTATTATTTATTAGTTCATATCAAATCACTTTTTTTATGACTGACTTGCCTATGATCTAGCACTACTTATATAAGGAAAACGCATAGAACCTTCCGCTCTCCACTTAATAAACACAAAGAAATTAACAATTTAATAGGACATTGGAAAAAGTACATAAGGTAGCTTCATATTTTCTTCCAAAATATCTCTTTCTATCAATATTTAGCTCACAGAATCCTACTTCTTTTCTTTAATTATTCGATAAAATTAACTTATTTTTATATGAAATAAGTTTATATTTTTTGGTTCTGTTTGCCTTGGTCAACAAGCACTTTTAAAAAAGCAATCTCGAAAAATTGTGTAAAGATATGAAACAATACTTATCGGTAAAATGTCTGGTACAAAATTCTGTCTTCAACACAAACTTATTTTGAATCTGTTTAAACCATCTTGGACTGGACACTAAATATATTTGCTACACTTTTATTGAGATGAAACGACACCTGTTTGTTTTGGGGTTTTTAGATCATTAAAACAAAGCATTTGAAATAATTGAATAAAAATATATGACTGGTGGATGCACTCATTGACACACTAATGCGATTAATAGTCTATGATTCTCAGTTGGTAATTGTGCTGTGATTATTTGGTGAAATTGATCATTTTATTGATTGGATTTACTGCCCGGAGCAGTGCATGGTGTGCATTGTGCATATCATCATTCAGTTATTAATGATTTTGATCTCATTTTATTCATCCAGCTGCTAATTGTTAACAATGCATTTCTTAATTGGCACCGGGTAGACATAGAATGATACTATGAATACGAATTGTGTAAATGGACATTGTGACATGAACATGAAATTTTAATTTATAATGAGTAAGAACTGTGTTTTGCTAAGCTCAAAGATAAGGACTGTTGATTCTAACACAATTAATTTAATATTTAATTAATAAAATAGTGCTTATCTTAATTAAAACGACATAATTTACTTTAAATAACACTTATTATTTATAATAAGAACTTTTTTTCCAATTTCACCACTAATTTTTTCTACCATTTTATTTATGGATGTTTTTGATACATTACCGATTTATAGTCTTCAAGCTCTTTTTATTACTTATTATTTGTTTATAAATTATAATTGAAACAAACTTATTACTTTATCAATGAATTACGCTAGATAAGCCTGCAGGATCTCGTTTACTCTAATTAGATTAACTCAGAGGCATAACTAGGGTATGGCAGGCATGGTACGTGGCATGAGCGCCAACTGAAGGGGGCGCCTAACGTATAAATACGAAAATGAAAATAAAAATATGTTTTAATAGATATAAATATGTGTATTAAAAAACTGCGTAGAAAAAAGCACGTTATCGTTTTTCGTTTGTTTGTCCATGTTTTATATGTCTCTAGCTCTCTTTCTCTCTACAAATGTCATTTTGTATTTGAAAAAAAGAAATGCAGAATAGTAGCGTGTGTTGTTTAATGTATTTAATAAATGTACTTAGTCATATTATTTTTAACTTTATTAACAAGGAAAATGCAACATTAATGCAAAACACATGCAAACATTACCAGATATTCTTTAAACAAATTTACATTATAGTTATAAAGTGTAAAAAAATTGACGTTACAAAAAGGTTAATATGATTGGTTAAATTCCGAATAATTTATTGTTTAGAACTTTTAATCAACTTTAATCAAATACCTGATGTAAAAATGAAGGACATATTATCTGTTTCAAAAATGCATTAAATATAGATTGGGTAGCCCAGGGTGAATATTCGGGATTTAGTGAAACTGATGAGAAAATAACTGTCCAAATTGATGAAGAAAACATTCAAGAAGATGAGAAACATATAGGCAAAACTAGGTCAAAATTTAAATTTGAATAAATTTGAATTTTGTATCTCCGCTAATATATAGTTTTTCTTAATTTTTTCAACTGAATCTAAGTAAAGTAATGACGTACTACATATACGCAAAGTTTCATTTTAAAATTCCATCGGGAACACATAGGAAAAACTAGGTCAAAATTTAAATTTGAAAAAATTTGAATTTTGTATCTCCGCTACTATATAGTTTTTCTTAATTTTTTCAACTGAATCTAAATAAATAAGTTACGGACTACACATGTGCAAAGTTTCATTCTGAAATTCCATCGGGAACACTCAGGAAAAACTAGGTCAAAATTTAAATAAAAAAAATTTTGAATAAATTTGAATTTTGTATCTCCGCTACTATATGTTTTTTCTTAATTTTTTCAACTGAATCTAAATAAATAAGTTACGGACTACATATGTGCAAAGATTCATTTTAAAATTCCATCGGGAACACATAGGAAAAACTAGGTCAAAATTTAAATATAAAAAATTTTGAATAAATTTGCATTTTGTATCTCCGCTACTATATAGTTTTTCTTAATTTTTTCAACTGAATCTAAATAAATAAATTACGGACTACACATATGCAAAGTTTCATTTAAATATTCCATCGGAAACACAGAGGAAAAACTAGGTCAAAATTAAAATTTTGAAAACATTTGAATTTTGTATCTCCGCTACTATATAGTTTTTCTTAATTTTTTCAACTGAATCTAAGTAAAGTAATGACGTAAAGTTTCATTTCAATAATCCATCGGAAACACAGAGGAAAAACTAGGTCAAAATTGAAATTTAAAAAAATTTGAATTTTGTATCTCCGCTACTATATAGTTTTTCTTAATTTTTTCAACTGAATCTAAATAAAGAAGTTACGGACTACATATGTCCAAAGTTTCATTTAAATATTCCATCGGAAACACAGAGGAAAAACTAGGTCAAAATTAAAATTTTGAAAAAATTTGAATTTTGTATCTCCGCTACTATATAGTTTTTCTTAATTTTTTCAAATGAATCTAAGTAAAGTAATGACGTAAAGTTTCATTTTAAATTCCATCGGAAACACATAGGAAAAACTAGGTCAAAATTTAAATTTGAAAAAATTTGAATTTTGTATCTCCTTTACTATATAGTTTTTATTAATTTTTTCAACTGAATCTATATAGTTTAAATTAAATAAAATAAAATCATTTTATATTATGAGATTTTATAAATTAGTTTATGTTATTTGAAGTTTGTTTGGATAATATTTAAAATAAATTATAATCAATCCATATAGTTAGATAACCTAAATAATTTTATATTATTTCAAGTTTGATTAGATAATAAATGAAATAAATTAATAAATAAATAAAATAAATAAAATAAATAAATAAAAAACAAATGAAATTTTATTAAATATTTTATACTATTTAAAGTTTGATTGGATAATAATTAAAATAAATTAAACTTAAACCACATTGTGTGATTTCACAAATTATTTTTAATTATATCAAATTTGATTGGATAAAAATAATAATAAATTAAAATCATTTTAAATTGTAAGATTTTCTAAATTATTTTATGTTATTTCAATTTTGATTGGATAATAATTAAAATCCACATTGTGTGATTTTACAATTTATTTTTAATTATATCAAATTTGATTGGATAAAAATTAAAATAATTTAAAATTATTATAAATTGTGACATCTTCTAAATTATTTTATGGTATTTGAAGTTTTATTGGATAATATTTAAAATAAATTATAATCAATCGATATTGTTAGGAAACCTAAATTATTTTTAATTATTTGAAGGTTCATTTGATAAAAATTGAAGTAAATTAAAATCATTCTTTATTGTGAGATTTTCTTAATTATTTTATATTATTTAAAGTTTGATTGGATAAAATTAAAAAATATTAAAATCATTCTAAATTGTAAGATTTTCTGAATTATTTTATATTTTTTGAAGTTTGATTAGATAATATTTAAAATAAATTATAATCAATCCATATTGTTAGGAAACCTTAATTATTTTTAATTATTTGAAGGTTCATTTGATAAAAATTGAAGTAAATTAAAATCATTCTTAGTTGTGAGATTTTCTTAATTATTTTATATTATTTAAAGTTTGATTGGATAATTTTTAAAATAAATTACAATCAATCCATATTGTGAGATTATCTAAATTACTTTATATTATTTCAAGTTTGATTAGATAATAAATAAAATAAATTCAAATCATTTTAAATTGTGAGATTTTCTAAATGATTTTATGTTATTTCAATTTTGATTGGATAATAATTAAAAAAAATAAAACTCAATCCACATTGTGTGATTTTACAATATATTTTTTATTATATCAAATTTGATTGGATAAAAAAATAAAATAATTTAAAATTATTATAAATTGTGAGATCTTCTAAATTATATTATGGTATTTGAAGTTTGATTGGATAATATTTAAAATAAATTATAATCAGTCGATATTGTTAGGAAACCTAAATTATTTTTAATTATTTGAAGGTTCATTTAATAAAAATTGAAGTAAATTAAAATCATTCTTCAATGTGAGATTTTCTTAATTATTTTATATTATTTAAAGTTTGTTTGAATAATTTTTAAAATAAATTATAATCAATCCATATTGTGAGATTATCTAAATTATTTTATATTATTTCAAGTTTGATTAGATATTAAATAAAATAAATTAAAATCATTCTAAATTGTGAGATTTTATTAAATATTTTATATTATTTGAAGTTTGATTGGATAATAATTAAAATAAATTAAACTTAATCCACATTGTGTGATTTCACAAATTATTTTTATTTATATCAAATTTGATTGGATAAAAATTAAAATAAATTAAAATCATTTTAAATTGTGAGATTTTAATAAATATTTTATATTATTTGAAGTTTGATTGGATAATAATTAAAATAAATTAAACTTAATCCACATTGTGTGATTTTACAAATTATTTTTAATTATATTAAATTTGACTGGATAAAAATTAAAATAAATTAAAATCATTTTAAATTGTGAGATTTTCTAAATTATTTTATGTTATTTCAATTTTGATTGGATAATAATTAAAATAAATTAAACTCAATCCACATTGTGTGATTTTACAATTTATTTTTAATTATATCAAATTTGATTGGATAAAAATTAAAATAATTTAAAATTATTATAAATTGTGAGATCTTCTAAATTATTTTAAGGTTTTTGAAGTTTGATTAGATAATATTTAAAATAAATTATAATCAATCCATATTGTTAGGAAACCTAAATTATTTTTAATTATTTAAAGGTTCATTTGATAAAAATTGAAGAAAATTAAAATCATTCTTAATTGTGAGATTTTCTTAATAATTTTATATTATTTAAAGTTTGTTTGGATAATATTTAAAATAAATTATAATCAATCCATATTGTGAGATTATCTAAAGTATTTTCATTTATTTGAAGTTTGTTTGGATAAAAATTAAAATAAATTAAAATCATTCTAAATTGTCTGATTTTACAAATTATTTTTTATTATATTAAATTTGATTGGATAAAAGTTAAAATAAATTAAAATCAATCCATATTGTGAGATTATCTAAATTATTTTATATTATTTCAAGTTTGATTAGATAATAAATAAAATAAATTATAATCAATCCATATTGTGAGATTATCTTAATTATTTTCATTTATTTGAAGTTTGATTGGATAAAAATTAAAATAAATTAAAATCATTCTAAATTGTGTGATTTTACAAATTATTTTTAATTATATCAAATTTTATTGGATAAAAATTAAAATAAATTAAAATCATTTTAAATTGTGAGATTTTATTAAATATTTTATATTATTTGAAGTTTGATTGGATAATAAATAAAATAAATTAAACTTAATCCACATTGTGTGATTTCACAAATTATTTTTATTTATATCAAATTTGATTGGATAAAAATTAAAATAAATTAAAATCATTTTAAATTGTGAGATTTTCTAAATTATTTTATGTTATTTGAAGTTTGATTGGATAATATTTAAAATAAATTATAATCAATCCATATTGTGAGATTATCTTAATTATTTTCATTTATTTGAAGTTTGATTGGATAAAAATTAAAATAAATTAAAATCATTTTAAATTGTGAGATTTTCTAAATTATTTTATGTTATTTCAATTTTGATTCGATAATAATTAAAATAAAAATAAACTCAATTCACATTGTGTGATTTTACAATTTATTTTTAATTATATCAACTTTGATTGGATAAAAATTAAAATAATTTAAAATTATTATAAATTGTGACATCTTCTAAATTATTTCATCGTATTTGAAGTTTGATTGGATAATATTTAAAATAAATTATAATCAATCGATATTGTTAGGAAAACTAAATTATTTTTAATTATTTGAAGGTTCATTTGATAAAAATTGAAGTAAATTAAAATCATTCTCTATTTTGAGATTTTCTTAATTATTTAAAGTTTGATTGGATAAAAATTAAAATAAATTATAATCAATCCATATTGTGAGATTATCTAAATTATTTTATATTATTTCAAGTTTGATTAGATATTAAATAAAATAAATTAAAATCATTTCTAAATTGTGAGATTTTATTAAATATTTTATATTATTTGAAGTTTGATTAGATAATAAATAAAATAAATTAAACTTAATCCACATTGTGTGATTTCACAAATTATTTTTATTTATATCAAATTTGATTGGATAAAAATTAAAATAAATTAAAATCATTTTAAATTGTGAGATTTTAATAAATATTTTATATTATTTGAAGTTTGATTGGATAATAATTAAAATAAATTAAACTCAATCTACATTGTGTGATTTTTACAAATTATTTTTAATTATATCAAATTTGATTGGATCAAAAAATAAAATAATTTAAAATTATTATAAATTGTGAGATCTTCTAATTTATATTATGGTATTTGAAGTTTGATTGGATAATATTTAAAATAAATTATAATCAATCCATATTGTTAGGAAACCTAAATTATTTTTAATTATTTGAAGGTTCATTTGATAAAAATTGAAGTAAATTAAAATCATTCTTAATTGTGAGATTTTCTTAATTATTTTATATTATTTAAAGTTTGTTTAAATAATTTTTAAAATAAATTATAATCAATCCATATTGTGAGATTATCTAAATTATTTTATATTATTCAAGTTTGATTAATATTAAATAAAATAAATTAAAATCATTTAAATTGTGAGATTTTATTAAATATTTTATATTATTTGAAGTTTGATGATAATAAATAAAATAAATTAAACCTAATCCACATTATGTGATTTCACAAATATTTTTATATATATCAAATTTGATTGGATAAAAATTAAAAATATAAATCATTTCAAATTGTAAATTATTTTAATTAATTTTAATTATTTGAATTTGATGGATAATAATTTAAATGAATAAAATTCATTTCAAATTGTGAACTTATTTTATTAATTTTAATTATTTCAAATTGATTGGATAATAATTAAATAATTAAATTCATTTGAAATTGTGAACTTATTTAATAATTTTAATTATTTTAAAATTGATGGGATATTAATTTAAATAAATAAAATTATTTAAAATTGTAAATTTATTTTAATTGATTTTATTTATTTAAAATTTGATTGGATAATAATTAAATAAAAATAAATCATTCGAATTGTGAACTTATTTTATTTTATTTTAAATATTTTTAATATGATTGGATAATAATTAAAATAAATTAAACTCAATCTACATTGTGTGATTTTTACAAATTATTTTTAATTATATCAAATTTGATGGATAAAAAAATAAAATAATTTAAAAATTATTATAAATTGTGAGATCTTCTAAAATTATATTATGGTATTGAAGTTTGATTGGATAATATTTAAAATAAATTATAATCAATCCATATTGTTAGGAAACCTAAATTATTTTTAATTATTTGAAGGTTCATTTGATAAAAATTGAAGTAAATTAAAATCATTCTAATTGTGAGATTTTCTTAATTATTTTATATTATTTAAAGTTTTTTTAAATAATTTTTAAAATAAATTATAATCAATCCATATTGTGAGATTATCTAAATTATTTTATATTATTTCAAGTTTGATTAGATATTAAATAAAATAAATTAAAATCATTTTAAATTGTGAGATTTTATTAAATATTTTATATTATTTGAAGTTTGATTGGATAATAAATAAAATAAATTAAACCTAATCCACATTATGTGATTTCACAAATTATTTTTATTTATATCAAATTTGATTGGATAAAAATTAAAAAATATAAATCATTTCAAATTGTAAACTTATTTTAATTAATTTTAATTATTTGAAATTTGATTGGATAATAATTTAAATGAATAAAATTCATTTCAAATTGTGAACTTATTTTAATTAATTTTAATTATTTCAAATATGATTGGATAATAATTAAAATAAATTAAATTCATTTGAAATTGTGAACTTATTTTAATAATTTTAATTATTTTAAAATTGATTGGATATTAATTTAAATAAATAAAATTTATTTAAAATTGTAAATTTATTTTAATTGATTTTATTTATTTAAAATTTGATTGGATAATAATTTAAATAAAATAAATTCATTCGAATTGTGAACTTATTTTATTTTATTTTAATTATTTTAAATATGATTGGATAATAATTAAAATAAATTAAATTCATTTTAAATTGTGAACTTATTTTAATTAATTTTAATTATTTTAAATTTGATTGGATATTAATTTAAATAAATTAAATTTATTTCAAATAGTGAATTTATTTTAATTAATTTTAATTATTTTAAATATGATTTAATAATAATTTAAATAAATTAAAGTCATTTGAAATAGTGAATTTATTTTATTTTATTTTAATTATTTAAAATTTGATTGGATAATAATTAAAATAAATTAAATTCATTTAAAATTGTGAACTTATTTTAGTTAATTTTAATTATTTCAAATATGATTGGATAATAATTTAAATAAATTAAATTCATTTTCAAATAGTGAACTTATTTTAATTAATTTTTATTATTTTAAATTTGATTGGATATTAATTTAAATAAATTAAATTTATTTCAAATAGTGAATTTATTTTAATTAATTTTAATTATTTTAAATATGATTGGATAATAATTTAAATAAAATTAATTCATTTCAAATTGTAAACTTATTTTTATTTATAATATATATTTTAAATATGATTGGATAATAAATAAAATAAATTAAAATCATTCTAAATTGTGAGATTTAAATAAATATTTGTATATTATTTGAAGTGTGTTTGGATAATAAATAAAATAAATTAAACTTAATCCACATTGTGTGATTTCACAAATTATTTTTAATTATATCAAATTTGATTGGATAAAAATTAAAAAAATTTTAAAATCATTTTAAATTGTTTGATTTTCTAAATTATTTTATGTTAATTAAAGTTTAAAATAAATAAAAAAAATTAAAAAAAAATTAAAATAAATTAAAATCATTCTAAATTGTCTGATTTTACAAATTATTTTTAATTATATCAAATTTGATCGGATAAAAATTAAAATAAATTAAAATCATTTCAAATTGTGAACTTCATTTAATTAATTTTAATTATTTGAAATTTGATTGGATAATAATTTAAATAAATAAAATTCATTTCAAATTGTGAACTTATTTTAATTAATTTTAATTATTTCAAATATGATTGGATAATAATTAAAATAAATTAAATTCATTTGAAATTTTGAACTTATTTTAATAATTTTAATTATTTTAAAATTGATTGGATATTAATTTAAATAAATAAAATTTATTTAAAATTGTAAATTTATTTTAATTAATTTTATTTATTTAAAATTTGATTGGATAATAATTTAAATAAAATAAATTCATTTCAAATTGTGAACTTATTTTATTTTATTTTAATTATTTTAAATATGATTAGATAATAATTAAAATAAATTAAATTCATTTTAAATTGTGAACTTATTTTAATTAATTTTAATTATTTTAAATTTGATTGGATATTAATTTAAATAAATTAAATTTATTTCAAATAGTGAATTTATTTTAGTTTTTTTTTCTTATTTTAAATATGATTTGATAATAATTAAAATAAATTAAATTCATTTTAAATTGTGAACTTATTTTAATTAATTTTAATTATTTTAAATTTGATTGGATATTAATTTAAATAAATTAAATTTATTTCAAATAGTGAATTTATTTTAGTTTTTTTTTCTTATTTTAAATATGATTTGATAATAATTTAAATAAATTAAATTCATTTCAAATTGTGAACTTATTTTAATTAATTTTAATTATTTCAAATATAAGTGGATAATAATTTAAATTAATTAAATTCATTTCAAATAGTGAACTTATTTTAATTAATTTCAATTATTTTAAATTTGATTGGATATTAATTAAATAAATTAAATTTTTTTTAAATAAGGAATTTATTTGAATAATTTTAATTATTTTAAATCTGATTGGATAATAATTTAAATAAATTAAATTCATTTCAAATAGTGAATTTATTTTAATAAATTTTTATTATTTTAAATTTGATTGGATAATAATTAAAATAAATTAAATTTATTTCAAATTGTGAACTTATTTTAATTAATTTTAATTATTTCAAATATGATTGGATATTAATTAAATAAATTAAATTTTTTTTAAATAGTGAATTTATTTGAATAATTTTAATTATTTTAAATATGATTGGATAATAATATAAATAAATTAAATTCATTTCAAATAGTGAATTTATTTTAATTAATTTTTATTATTTTTATTAATTTTTATCAAAATTATTTTATATTATTTCAAGTTTGATTAGATAATAAATAAAATAAATTATAATCAATCCATATTGTGAGATTATCTTAATTATTTTCATTTATTTGAAGTTTGATTGGATAAAAATTAAAATAAATTAAAATCATTCTAAATTGTGTGATTTACAAATTATTTTTAATTATATCAAATTTTATTGGATAAAAATTAAAATAAATTAAAATCATTCTAAATTGTAAGATTTTCTGAATTATTTTATATTATTTCAAGTTTGATTAGATAATAAATAAAATAAATTAAAATCATTCTTAATTGTGAGATTTTCTTAATTATTTTATATTATTTAAAGTTTGTTTAAATAATTTTTAAAATAAATTATAATCAATCCATATTGTGAGATTATCTAAATTATTTTATATTATTTCAAGTTTGATTAGATATTAAATAAAATATATTAAAATCATTCTAAATTGTGAGAATTTATTAAATATTTTATATTATTTGAAGTTTGATTAGATAATAAATAAAATAAATTAAACTTAATCCACATTGTGTGATTTTACAAATTATTTTTAATTATATCAAATTTAATTGGATAAAAATTAAAATAAATTAAAATCATTTTAAATTGTGAGATTTTCTAAATTATTTTATGTTATTTCAATTTTGATTGGATAATAATTAAAATAAATTAAACTCAATCCACATTGTGTGATTTTACAATTTATTTTTAATTATATCAAATTTGATTGGATAAAAATTAAAATAATTTAAAATTATTATAAATTGTGACATCTTCTAAATTATTTTATGGTATTTGAAGTTTTATTGGATAATATTTAAAATAAATTATAATCAATCGATATTGTTAGGAAACCTAAATTATTTTTAATTATTTGAAGGTTCATTTGATAAAAATTGAAGTAAATTAAAATCATTCTTTATTGTGAGATTTTCTTAATTATTTTATATTATTTAAAGTTTGATTGGATAAAAATTAAAATAAATTAAAATCATTCTAAATTGTAAGATTTTCTGAATTATTTTATATTTTTTGAAGTTTGATTAGATAATATTTAAAATAAATTATAATCAATCGATATTGTTAGGAAACCTAAATTATTTTTAATTATTTGAAGGTTCATTTGATAAAAATTGAAGTAAATTAAAATCATTCTTTATTGTGAGATTTTCTTAATTATTTTATATTATTTAAAGTTTGATCGGATAAAATTAAAATAAATTAAAATCATTTCAAATTGTGAACTTATTTTAATTAATTTTAACTATTTGAAATTTGATTGGATAATAATTTAAATAAATAAAATTCATTTTCAAATTGTGAACTTATTTTAATTAATTTTAATTATTTCAAATATGATTGGATAATAATTAAAATAAATTAAATTCATTTGAAATTGTGAACTTATTTTAATAATTTTAATTATTTTAAAATTGATTGGATATTAATTTAAATAAATTAAATTTATTTCAAATAGTGAATTTATTCTAATTAATTTTAATTATTTAAAATTTGATTGGATAATAATTTAAATAAATAAAATTTATTTAAAATTGTAAATTTATTTTATTTAATTTTATTTATTTAAAATTTGATTGGATAATAATTTAAATAAAATAAATTCATTTCAAATTGTGAACTTATTTTAATTAATTTTAATTATTTTAAATATGATTGGATAATAATTTAAAAAAATTAAATTTATTTAAAATTGTAAATTTATTTTAATTAATTTTAGTTATTTAAAATTTGATGGGATAATAATTTAAATAAAATAAATTCATTTCAAATTGTAAACTTATTTTTATTTATAATATATATTTTAAATATGATTGGATAATAATTTAAATAAATTTAAATCAATCAATATTGTGAGATTATCTAAATTATTTTATATTATTTCAATTGATTATATAATAAATAAAATAAATTAAAATCAGTCTAAATTGTGAGATTTTAATAAATATTTTATATTATTTGAAGTTTGATTGGATAATAATTAAAATAAATTAAATTCATTTTAAATAGTGAATTTATTTTAAATTATTTTAATTATTTTAAATATGATTGGATAATAATTAAAATAAATTAAATTCATTTCAAATTGTCTACTTATTTTAATTAATTTTATTTATTTCAAATATGATTGGATAATAATTTAAATTAATTAATTCATTTCAAATAGTGAACTTATTTTAATTAATTTCAATTATTTTAAATTTGATTGGATATTAATTAAATAAATTAAATTTTTTTTAAATAGTGAATTTATTTGAATAATTTTAATTATTTTAAATATGATTGGATAATAATTTAAATAAATTAAATTCATTTCAAATAGTGAATTTATTTTAATTAATTTTTATTAATTTAAATTTGATTGGATATTAATTTAAATAAATTAAATTTATTTCAAATAATGAATTTATTTTAATTAATTTTAATTATTTTAAATATGATTGGATAATAATTTAAATAAATTAAATTCATTTCAAATTGTATATTTATTTTAATTAATTTTAGTTATTTAAAATTTGGTTGGATAATAATTTAAATAAAATAAATTCATTTCAAATTGTAAACTTATTTTTATTTATAATATATATTTTAAATATGATTGGATAATAATTTAAATAAATTAAAATCAATCCATATTGTGAGATTATCTAAATTTTTTTATATTATTTCAATTGATTATATAATAAATAAAATAAATTAAAATCAGTCTAAATTGTGAGATTTTAATAAATATTTTATATTATTTGAAGTTTGATTGGATAATAAATAAAATAAATTAAACTTAATCCACCTTGTGTGATTTCACAAATTATTTTTATTTATATCAAATTTGATTGGATAAAAATTAAAATAAATTAAAATCATTTTAAATTGTGAGAATTTATTAAATATTTTATGTTATTTGAAGTTTGATTGGATAAAAATTAAAATAAATTAAACTCAATCCATATTCTGAGATTATCTAAATTATTTTATATTATTTCAAGTGATTAGATAATAAATAAAATAAATTAAAATCATTCTAAATTGTGAGATTTTAATAAATATTTTATATTATTTGAAGTTTGATTGGATAATAATTAAAATAAATTAAACTCAATTCACATTGTGTGATTTTACAATTTATTTTTAATTATATCAACTTTGATTGGATAAAAATTAAAATAAATTAAAATCATTCTATATTGTCTGATTTTACAAATTATTTTTAATTATATCAAATTTGATCGGATAAAAATTAAAATAAATTAAAATCATTTCAAATTGTGAACTTATTTTAATTAATTTTAATTATTTGAAATTTGATTAGATAATAATTTAAATAAATAAAATTCATTTCAAATTGTGAACTTATTTTAATTAATTTTAATTATTTCAAATATGATTGGATAATAATTAAAATAAATTAAATTCATTTGAAATTGTGAACTTATTTTAATAATTTTAATTATTTTAAAATTGATTGGATATTAATTTAAATAAATAAAATTTATTTAAAATTGTAAATTTATTTTAATTAATTTTATTTATTTAAAATTTGATTGGATAATAATTTAAATAAAATAAATTCATTTCAAATTGTGAACTTATTTTAATTAATTTTAATTATTTTAAATATGATTTGATAATAATTTAAATAAATAAAATTCATTTCAAATAGTGAATTTATTTTATTTTATTATAATTATTTAAAATTTGATTGGATAATAATTAAAATAAATTAAATTCATTTTAAATTGTGAACTTATTTTAATTAATTTTAATTATTTTAAATTTGATTGGATATTAATTTAAATAAAATAAATTTATTTCAAATAGTGAATTTATTTTAATTAATTTTAATTATTTTAAATATGATTTGATTAAAATTTAAATTATTATATTCATTTCAAATAGTGAATTTATTTTATTTTTTTTTAAATATTTAAAAATTTGATTGGATAATAATTAAAATGAATTAAATTGATTTCAAATTGTCTACTTATTTTATTTAATTTTAATTATTTCAAATATGATTGGATAATAATTTAAATTAATTAAATTCATTTCAAATAGTGAACTTATTTTAATTAATTTCAATTATTTTAAATTTGATTGGATATTAATTAAATAAATTAAATTTTTTTTAAATAGTGAATTTATTTGAATAATTTTAATTATTTTAAATATGATTGGATAATAATTTAAATAAATTAAATTCATTTCAAATAGTGAATTTATTTTAATTAATTTTTAAAATTCTATCGGGAACATATAGGAAATTTGGATTAAAATTTTAAATTTAAATAAATTTGAATTTTGTATCTCCGCAACTATATATTTATTCATAGATTTTTCAACGGAATATAATAAAGATCGAAAGTACTACTTCTGTGCGAAATTTCAATTTAAATTCTATCGGGAACATATAGGAAATTTGGATTAAAATTTTAAATTTAAATAAATTTGAATTTTGTATCTCCGCAACTATATATTCTTTCATAGATTTTTCATTGGAATATAAATAAAGATCGAAATTACTACTTTTGTGCGAAATTTCAATTTAAAATTCTATCGGGAACATATAGGAAATTTGGATTAAAATTTTAAATTTAAATAAATTTGAATTTTGTATCTCCGCAACTATATATTTTTTCATAGATTTTTCAACGGAATATAAATAAAGATCGAAAGTACTACTTCTGTGCGAAATTTCAATTTAAAATTCTATCGGGAACATATAGGAAATTTGGATTAAAATTTTAAATTTAAATAAATTTGAATTTTGTATCTCCGCAACTATATATTTTTTCATAGATTTTTCAACGGAATATAAATAAAGATCGAAAGTACTACTTCTGTGCGAAATTTCAATTTAAAATTCTATCGGGAACATATAGGAAATTTGGATTAAAATTTTAAATTTAAATAAATTTGAATTTTGTATCTCCGCAACTATATATTTTTTCATAGATTTTTCAACGGAATATAAATAAAGATCGAAAGTACTACTTCTGTGCGAAATTTCAATTTAAAATTCTATCGGGAACATATAGGAAATTTGGATTAAAATTTTAAATTTAAATAAATTTGAATTTTGTATCTCCGCAACTATATATTTATTCATAGATTTTTCAACGGAATATAAATAAGATCGAAAGTACTACTTCTTTGCGAAATTTCAATTTAAAATTCTATCGGGAACATATAGGAAATTTGGATTAAAATTTTAAATTTAAATAAATTTGAATTTTGTATCTCCGCAACTATATATTTTTTCATAGATTTTTCAACGGAATATAAATAAAGATCGAAAGTACTACTTCTGTGCGAAATTTCAATTTAAAATTCTATCGGGAACATATAGGAAATTTGGATTAAAATTTTAAATTTAAATAAATTTGAATTTTGTATCTCCGCAACTATATATTTTTTCATAGATTTTTCAACGGAATATAAATAAAGATCGAAAGTACTACTGCTGTGCGAAATTTCAATTTAAAATTCTATCGGGAACATATAGGAAATTTGGATTAAAATTTTAAATTTAAATAAATTTGAATTTTGTATCTCCGCAACTATATATTTATTCATAGATTTTTCAACGGAATATAAATAAAGATTGAAAGTACTACTTCTTTGCGAAATTTCAATTTAAAATTCTATCGGGAACATATAGGAAATTTGGATTAAAATTTTAAATTTAAATAAATTTGAATTTTGTATCTCCGCAACTATATATTTTTTCATAGATTTTTCAACGGAATATAAATAAAGATCGAAAGTACTACTTCTGTGCGAAATTTCAATTTAAAATTCTATCGGGAACATATAGGAAATTTGGATTAAAATTTTAAATTTAAATAAATTTGAATTTTGTATCTCCGCAACTATATATTTTTTCAAAGATTTTTCAACGGAATATAATTAAAGATCGAAAGTACTACTTCTGTGCGAAATTTCAATTTAAAATTCTATCGGGAACATATAGGAAATTTGGATTAAAATTTTAAATTTAAATAAATTTGAATTTTGTATCTCCGCAACTATATATTTATTCATAGATTTTTCAACGGAAAATAATAAAGATTGAAAGTACTACTTCTTTGCGAAATTTCAATTTAAAATTCTATCGGGAACATATAGGAAATTTGGATTAAAATTTTAAATTTAAATAAATTTGAATTTTGTATCTCCGCAACTATATATTTTTTCATAGATTTTTCAACGGAATATAAATAAAGATCGAAAGTACTACTTCTGTGCGAAATTTCAATTTAAAATTCTATCGGGAACATATAGGAAATTTGGATTAAAATTTTAAATTTAAATAAATTTGAATTTTGTATCTCCGCAACTATATATTTTTTCATAGATTTTTCAACGGAATATAAATAAAGATCGAAAGTACTACTTCTGTGCGAAATTTCAATTTTAAATTCTATCGGGAACATATAGGAAATTTGGATTAAAATTTTAAATTTAAATAAATTTGAATTTTGTATCTCCGCAACTATATATTCTTTCATAGATTTTTCATTGGAATATAAATAAAGATCGAAATTACTACTTTTGTGCGAAATTT